>BQNB010010351.1:0-84172 GCA_026074375.1 Tanacetum coccineum | reverse complement strand
ACATATTGAGATCACATAAAGTCGAATCTAAGTTTTTATAAACAAAAGTTATGTTAAATTAAAAAGCGGTAAACTATTCAACACCCCTTCTAGTTTTCCACAGTACCAATTTGTTGTCCCAATTGTAGGATACCTCTTGTTGGATCCAACTTTAATAGATCGAATTCCTTAAGCTTGTTTAAGGTTTAGTTATATTAGATAAATCTAACACAACTATAGTAGAAACTTTGTTAAGTGTATTAAAGATTATGCGGAATCTAATCTTTAATATTAGAAGAATTCTTAATGAAACAGTAACACAAGATCACAATTTAACAAACAATAAAAGCTCCAATATTATTAAGAATAATACGAATACTCTCTTAGTATTAGGGTTACAAAACCTTGAAGCTATGAATAACACTTATCAAATCGTAAACAACATATTAAAGTCTATACCCTAGGACCTCCTTTTATACACCAAGGAGTCCTAGTCGATTTACAATATATTCCTAAGACTTTAAATATTCTCTATGATCTATTCTATAAATAACTAATACTTATCATGTAAGTAATCTTGATCTCCAAACAATCTTTATCCTTTCTTCTGTCTTTATCCTTTCTCTGACTGTAGAAACTCATTCAGTAGTTTTAATATTTGAGCAGTAGTAACTTATACACCAGCAGCATTAACTGAGCACAAGCAGTAGTAACTACTTAGAATATTTTCTTCAATCTTCACCAGCAGGACTAACTTTACACTAGCAGCACTAACTTTATACTAGCAGTACTAACTACTTAGCATATTTTTCATTAAAGTTAATGAACAACACTAACTTTAGCTTAGCAGCAGTAACATAAACCTGAGCAGCAGTAACTCTAAGATCATCAAGAAGTATTTTAATCCCAATAATCCTCCCCTAAACTTGATATTTATCTCCAAAATAATCACGTTTCTTCATTGAAAACTTCATTAATCACCAGGAGGATGCTTCCAAACACTTCATTGATTCTTAAGCTATTTTGTAAGAAGTTTAAAAAGTTGATATGCCATTTCACTAAAATGATCACTGATAAGTGTAAAATACACATATCTATTTATACCTAAAATAACCCAAATAAACCCAAAACAGACCAAAAATGGCAAAAATATGCTTGTAGTGGTGTGTTTTTGTGGTGTGAAGTACGGATAGTCAAATAATCACAGAAAACAGTTCAAAAGCAAGCTAAACAGGACACGTGATCAGAAGAGTTCAAAAAGAAGCCAAAGATCCAAACAAAATAAAGGGCCCCTTTAGCCAATTTTCATTACAAGGGCCATTCTTGATTTCTCGAAAATAGTTTATTTTTAACTTGAAAAAGAGGGAAAGGAAAGTATAAGGGCCAAATGTGTAAAATTTCTCAAACTACACATTTTTTAATGTCAAAAAAAGGAGCAGGAACCCACTTTTACTATTCATCGTCTCCCCTAATTTCACCACATGGTTAAAACAAGGGGCAAATCAAAATTAGAGGGGGTTAGCGTGGTCATTCAGGACGCTCAAGCACAAATGCAAGTACAAAATTAGTCTAAATAAAGGGAAACTTATCTGCCTCAAGCTCAAAGGCCACGTAATCAAGAAAAATCGAACAATAGTGGTGGGTTTTGTGCTAAAATTCTTCTCACAAACTCAGCACAAACGTCACTTCAATAGAATGCACGCATGGCAATCCTCAAGTGTCCAATTCTTAATCAATCGAGGTCACGATTGAAGCTCAAATGATTAGGAAATAAATGCAGAGATTGAAGGATTGGGTAGCAAGGAAAAAGGTCCTAGATCAGCTTCAGCTTAGCACTTATTATAATAGGCCTCATTATCACCACACACCATCTAGTTTTTTAGTCTTGTTCTTTATCTATTTTTTAAGTACTTTAGTCTAGCTAAACTTCGTGTTTTATGGTTAATTTTCCTTTTTCAAGTAATGTAATCGCTTTCTTTAGTTAATGAAATTCAGTTTTTAGTGTTTTAAATCTCGTTTTCTAAGCTCTCATTTAAAGTCAATAAGCTCTTATTAAGAAGTTGTCTCAATATGCTAATATTAAGCTTCTTTCAGTCTATATAGCGAAAATAGAGCTGTTTGAATCGGTATTATCCCTTATCTAAACTTAAATCAGTTAAATCTATTATGGATCTTACTAAATTGAGCTTTTGGAAGGGGATCTTACCTTGGAAGAGATCCCAAGGAACTTATACCTTAGCTTATTAATAAGCTAAGGAGGTGTTAGCTGCCTTAGTTGGTCACTTTTGTGTTGCTAAAGGATTAAGTAAGTTTTCTTTTTCATTCTTCTTTATTTAGTTTTAAAGTTGGCTTAGTTTTTAGTTATATGTTTAAATAATTGCTTATATTTGCTTCATTCTCTTTGTTTATTAATGTTTAAATATCTCTTCTTAGTGTCTATTTGTTGGTATATGACAGTCTCAACGACCAGCTACGTCTGTTGTAGCCTTAAATAGTTATAGATCATTTGTTACAAATTCTGTCATAAAAACTCATAAAATCCAAAAATATTAGTTTAAATAGTTTGGATTCTTATATTAAGGCTTATTCAGTGTTTAATCATGATTATTGTTTTGTTTTAAGCTAAAGTTTTTATCTTAGTATTAGTTTTTCTTGTGTCATTAGAGTTCTCTTAAAAACGCTTTTTCAATTGTCACATATGAGAAAGGAGGGTTTGGTTAGATGCCTAGTCTCAAAAATTCTAGCTAGTACTTACATAAGTTAGTACGCTGTACCTTTTACACTACCCCAGTACTAACTAAAAAGTTAGTTACTGCCTTAATGTTAATACTGTGTTAGCTTACATTCAGTAGGATTAAGATTTAGCTTTGCTTATTATTCATTTGTTTTAGATCTCTTGTCTTTTCATTACTTATTACGTTTTTTTAAACATAAAATCACATAGCAGTACTCTCAAAGTACTGCTGAATTTTCACACTAGCAGTACTAAACCTCAATTAGTACTGCTGTGTTCTTAGCTTAATTTTGTAAGTTAATTTTAAGATTTAGCTTTATTAAATTCAGTATCTAGGATTTAAGTTTTTCTATAGTTAATACATATTTAAGTCTAATTTGCAACTTCTAGTTATTTCCTTATTTAATTTAGCCATCTTGGTTGTCAAAAGTCTTAGCTTATTTTAGCTGTCAAAAGTCATAAAAACTTGAAAAATCCAAAAACAGTACTTAGAATCTTTAGGATTTAAATTTGTTAAATTAGCTTATAAGTCTAGATTTTATAGCTTATTTAGATGGATAATAAGTAGTTTAAGTTGTCTTTTAAGTTTCAAAGTCTAGTTCAGCTTATTTAGTTCTCTAGCTTATTTGAAGTTTGTGTTTCTTTGCTTATTTCCTGAGTTTGCTTATTTCATGATCAATTTCAGTAGCATAAAAGTAGTTTAAGCTTTAATTTCTTTGCATATTTAGATTAAGCACATCATAAGCTTTCTAGATCACTTTTCCTTTTTAGAATTAAGCTTAATTTGAGCATTTTATGGCTGTTTAAGTAGAAGTAAGCTCAAAACCTCACTTTCTGTAATCAGTTTAGAAATAAGCTCTTCCTGAGCTTATTTGAGATTTTCAGCCCTAGTAGCTTTTATTAATTTTGTTCCCCTTAGTTTCTTTTACAACTTTGCTTCTTTGAGTTTTTCATAATAAGCACTTTTCAAATTTCACCTTAATTCGGGACTTAGTTTGTTGTCGGGGTATATTCTTAGGGTAGGAATTGTAACTTTTCAATTTAATTGTTTACTAAGTCAGCCCCTCCGTTAGTTAGTAGTTTTACCCGTTAATCCTTTTCCTTTTTGCACTTTTAGTCTTTAAGATTTTATTCTAGTTAGTTTAAGTTTTAATTGTTCAATTAAATTTTGTTTTTAGTTTCTTTCCATAATCAAATATCTTTGCTTCATTCAAATCAGGATCCGAACTTAAAACGTGGTCTCAATTTCACTAGTCGTTGGGGATAACGACCCGGGTGATCATACTTGCCCGGTTAAATATACGTATTTTATATTATATTATATATATTTTTGAGAGTGAATTTTATCAAGGGAAACTTGGTAATTTTCTTAATTACTCTTTTAAAATATTATATTTTATATATATTTTTACGTGTAATAAACTGCAACTATCGATGACACATCAATTACTCAAGCGACCTTCATCCGCTATGTTAACCCTGGGTAGGAGAAACATGTTCTGCACAGTCAACATAAGGGGAGGTTGTTTAACTGAACCCAACCAAGTTTATCAAACCACCAGATCATCTCAGAAGCTGGACCAATGATACCATCTTGATATCATCGTTGGCAATCCCTCTCGTCCTGTTCTACCAGAAAACAGATAGAATCCGATGCTTTGTGTGCTGTTTCAATACTGAAATGTCCAAAGTCGATCCCAAGTAATAAAATGGCAGTGATAGAAGGACTGCTGGTTTCAAGCCATGCAAGATGACAATTCTCGAATTTGATCGACTTGAAGTTATGGGAGTTGTTCCTCGCCCAATTCTATCGTTATGGTTATCGCTCTCAAGTGGATCTACAAAGTGAAGCTTGATGAATATGGTGATGTACTAAAAAACAAAGCTCGGTTAGTTGCAAAGGGATATCGTCAGGAGGTAGGTATTGATTTTGAAGAATCGTTTGCTCTAGTTGCACGGATTGTGGCCATCAGATACTATTCATTGACAATGCTGCAAAAAGAAATATGATCATCTACCAGATGGATGTCAAAACTGCTTTTCTGAATTTGTGATCTTCAAGAATAGAAGTCTTTGTTAGTCAGGCTGAATGATTTGAAGACCAAAGATATTACTACGCACGTTTATCGTCTAAAGAAGCTCATGTATGGGTATAAGCCGGCGCCATGGGAGTGGTTATGAAACATATCAAAGTTCCTTTTGGCCAACAACTTTCTTCATGGGTGTGTGGATCCAACGTGATCTACACGCAAATTAGGCATTAATATTTCCCTAATTGTTCTTTATACGTAGATGAAATCATTTTTGCCTAAACAGAACATAATACGTGTCACATATTTTCTAATGAAATGAGCTCCAAATTTCAAATGTCAATGATGGGACAAAATGTAGTTTTTCTTAGGCTACATAGTTTCTCAAAAATATATGGGGGGTTCAGAGGCATCTTTATTAACCAAGCAAAATATGCTCTCGAAACCTTAAAGAAATATGGAATGGATCTCTCTGACCCTGTCGATACACCAATGGTGGATCGATTGAAACTGGACGAGGATCTCATGGGGATTCCAGTTGACCAAACTCGATTTAGAGGAATGGTTGGCTCCCTAATGTACCTTACAGCCAGTAGACCAGACCTTGTATTCGCTGTGTGCATGTGTGCTAGATATCAGGCTAAGCCTACCAAAAAGCACCTTGAAGCAATCAAACGTATCTTTCGGTACCTAAAAGGAACCATTAACATGGGTCTTTGGTATCCGAAGGACAATGCTATGTCACTAACAGCTTATGCAGATGCGGATCATGCGGGATGTCAGGATTCGAGAAGAAGTACGTCGGGAAGTGCTCAGTTTCTTGGAGATAGATTGGTTAGCTGGTCATCAAAGAAGCAAAGAAGCACGGCCATCTCAACAACAGAGGCGGAATACATTGCAATGTCTGGATGCTGTGCTCAAATCCTTTGGATGAGATCTTAGCTAAAAGACTACGGCTTTCTGTTCAATAAGATTCCTCTGTACTGTGATAACAAAAGTGCCATTGCTTTAAGCTGCAACAATGTCCAGCACTCACGATCTAAGCACATCGACATACGACACCATTTCATTCGAGAGCAAATGGAAAATGGAGTGGTTGAACTCTACTTCGTGGAAACAAACTATCAACTGGCAGATATCCTCACAAAAGCTTTACCAAGAGAGCGTTTCGAATTTCTACTCCCACGACTTGGGATGAAGAGTTTAACCCCTGAAACCCTCAAACGCCTTCAAGAAGGAGAGGATGAGTAAATGAAGTGTCCTCTTGTATCCTTTGTACATAAGTACATAAAAATAGACTTGGTAAATATTTTAAGTCATTTGGAATTACAAAATGGTTTGCAATTACTTCAAATTGCAACCCGGTTCTCATTTGAAGGAAAGATTGTCGTCTGAAAGACAACTGTTCCTAACAACGGGTAATTAATTTTACTCGGGCATGGATTACTTTATATCCATGCAATTTGGGATTAATGTACGTTTCAGTGCATTTTTCTTAATTCGGAAGAGAAGTCTTCCTGTTTGATAACCAAATAATTTTTCTTAATTGATTCTTCAAAATTATTTGTGTTAACCACGGTGGTAAAAGTGTTGTTTGAAAATCAATCCGGACAATTTGACACTCAATCAATGACTACAGCTCTTTCAATAGAAAACGGGTCATCGATTGAGGGGGAGAGTGTTGTTCAAATTTAATGTCTGGGTGCCGATTGGAAAGTGTAACCGGGTCTTAGAGAGACAAAAGAAGCTAAGGAACCAAATCTTCAGAGCTCTCACTGCATCAGCTGGTGTTCCATCTAGCGTAACAGAGACAACTGATACAACATCAACACTTCCACCACCACCACCTCCACTATAAAAACCTACAGGCCATCGAGATATTTGGTAGAAAGTTAAAGATCAGAAATCTCGAATGCATCATTAGTGGAAGACTCAGAGATATTGGCTACCAACTAATCAAGAGAAGTGAATGATTAAGATCAATATCATCGGTAATGCAACATACATCTTGTACATTCTAAGTTGTATGGAATTTGATGTTATGTGTCAGGTATGAATCTTTCATGAGTTTTTCATTAAACTTAAAAAAAACCAGGTTTTTGAGTTTAACGAAAAAATCTTTCAAAATTATCATATCTGACACTAACACATACCCTCAACGATTGAGGGGGAGCATTAATATGTTCCATACACAGCTTGTAACTAAAAATGATCATACATCTAAGGTTCTCAAGGTGTATTCTCCACCCCCATGTGCTAAACAGTTTCGAATACCGATGCACATGTTGAGGGGGAGCTTTTCTGAAATGCAAAAACAATCGGGTACTAAACACTTTGATAGTTATATCATAAGTACCTGATTGAGTTTTTCAACAGTGATTTTATGGCAAGGTGAACTGTACCAAAAGACTGACCATGTATTTACTTTTATCGAAGTTATAAGGATGGTAAGGTTAGGTACTCGTTCCTATGATCCTGCCAGAACCGGAGGGATCTACCCAGGGACAATCCACTAGTTAGTACAGAAGTCCTTAGGTATGATTAAAAGGAGTAAATGTGAGAACAAGGGAATAGTGCCGACTGAGATGGAGCTAGTACTGGAATATACCCAACAAGGTGCTAGTCATGAAGTCTCGGTAAGCACTGAAGGGGTTGAGGAATGAAAAAGAATTGTACAGATAAAGGGTGTAAAGAAAGAAGCCCTCCATACACTTAAGGCAGAAACCGGGTCAATACATATGCTGTCAGAATCACAAGTTGATTGCTGACATTGAAGACGACATCATGGACCCAGTGATGCAATGCACAACCCTTCCCAGCCATTCGAGTTTCTCTTGAAAGAAACTTGTCTCATTTGTCACGGAGACTAAACATGCAATCTACTGTCTCACTCACTCCGAGTAAGTCGGTATTGAAAAGGTGGCAGTCAGCTCCAGCCTCCGATCACTAATATCAAAGCGCACTTTCGAGTCTAGAGCCAAGAGATCATCAATTAATCTCGTTAGGACACATTTCCATTTATCTTGTCTTTCACACACTGTGGAAACAAGGTTATCTTAAGAGTCCTACGCATTATCCTTGTGATATTGCCAGAACATCCGAGTGATACGAAGGTATTCACTATGAAGATGGAAATCCTGCTAGAGCCTACATCAAACAAGCTCTAGGTAGGTGACTTGTGCGATTCTACAAGAATCAAACTTGTGTCAACTGGAAAGAAACGATGGTGCGATTCTACGTGAATCAAACTTGTTCCAGCATAAGAATTGACGGTTATTGAACATTTGACAACCAATCAAAACTATCGAAGTGTTACAAAATATTTTCATAATTAACACTTAGACTGATTTTTCAAATCAATTTTCTCTTTATTGCTAACTGTTTCATTACAGGATCATTTAAAGATGGAGATGGAGATGGAGATACCCAGTTCCAGTAATGTCAAGTTAATAACCGAATGCTCAGACACGACCTACACTTGTTATGAAGTTATGAAAGATCTCATAAAGGTGTCAAAGCTTCCGCAAACTCTGATATCATATTCTTCTTCACAAGTGCACAAGATGGCAATAAATTACTAGATGATGAGAGATTAAGTTTGGCTGATGATCTCAAGAAAGCTCATGATCAAAATCAAAACAAGTCAAAGTGAACAAGCTCAATTGTTATCTAAAGATCACTACAACAAAGTACTAGATGTAACATGAAGAATCAAAAGACTGCAAGCTGTAAGAGCTTAAGTCTAGTGTTTTCAAGGGTGACCTCCCTTAGGGGGAGATTGTTAGATATGAGTAAAAGACTCGGTCACCCCGTATATTTATTGTTTATAATAGTTCGTAGTTTAATAGTTAATCGTATGTCTTTCGGTTTTAAGCCGGGTACTAATACCCGGTATTTTGTAAAAACTATATAAGCCTCTTCCAACTTTGGAAGAGGCAAGCTAGTCATTATTTTCCATTTTACAAAGAAACACATTTTCTCTCTCTAGAATATTCTCTCTAGTGTTTCTCTCTCTAGAAACTAGCTAAACCACTCGAATCATCACCCGTGTTATGATTTAAACGATCCTACACTTCTTGATCCTACACTTAATTGATAAGGATTCGTATGAATGATCATGGAACCTACATAAACTTACTACTACTGTTAAAAGTTAATGCTGCTAGGCATAAACTTACTACTGCTGTTGAAAGTTAATGCTGCTAGGCATAACTTACAACTGCTGGTGAACGTTAATGTTGTTGAGGGTATTTTCATAAATACTTCGATTAAGGGTTTCAATCACTTATTTAATCGATTTCATTCAATCATATACTCTCTAATCACAAACCCTAACTTAATTTCATCATTCATCATCAAAACCCAACACAATAACGACCCTACAGTTTGCTAATACTCACAATTTGGTCACGTTTTTGTTTAAACCAGCTGAAAGTGAAGGGTTTGAGCAGATAGTGGATTTTCAGAATGCAAACCCTATAAGATATGCACTAACGATCAATCCCATATACTTCGTGTATTAAACAATTCTGGGCCACTGTCAAGGTGAAAACTGTAAATGCAGAAATACAGTTACAAGCCCTATTAGATGGGAAAAAGATAATCGTTACTAAAGCATCTGTTAGACGTAACCTTCAACTGAATGATAAGGAAGGTACGGATTGCTTGCCAAATGCTACCATTTTTGAAGAACTTACAAGGATGGGGTATGAAAAACTTTCACAGAAGCTTACATTCTATAAGGCATTCTTTTCTCTTTAATGGAAATTCCTTATTCATACCATTTTGCAATGCTTAAGTGCTAAGACTACTGCATGGAATGAATTTAGTAGCACTATGGCTTCTACAATTATCTACCTAGCTACAAACCAAAAGTTCAACTTTTCAAAGTACATATTTGAAAGTATGGTTAAGAACTTGGATAATGCTGGTAAATTCTTGATGTATCTAAGGTTTGTGCAAGTCTTTTTGGATAAACAACTTGAAGGGATGCAAAGTCACAAGAGAATTTATGTTACACCCTCTCACACTAAGAAGATTTTGGAAACACAAGAAGGGTAGAGAAAGGCTTTTCTGGAAGGGACACACCCTTATTTCCTACAATGATGGTATAAGCTCAACAAGAACAGGGTGAAGTTCAGCAATGCCTACTGATACCCAACACACACCCACCATTATTCAACCATCAACATCTCAAACTCTACTGAAACAAAGATTAAGAAAGCCAAAGAGAAAGGACACTAAGGTACCTCAGCCTAGTGGTCCTATAGACAATAGGTTGCAGATAAGGTCTTGTTCTATGAGGAATGGATGAATTTGGAAGGGCTGCCACTACAACTACTATCTTAGAAGTAGAGCAGATAGGGACAACATCAATAAGACCCAATCCAAGGCAACACTTAATGAACCAAGTTCCTTAGGAACTAGTTCAGGTAGTGGTCCCAGGCACTAAGACACCACAGGGGACATAATTGCTTGAACTAGGTTTGAGAGTGTGTCTAAAACATCCAATGATTCATTGCTCTCAGGATTTAACATACCTCAAAGTGATGAGGATAGACTGAAACTCAATGAATTAATGGAATTTTGTACCAAATTGCAACAAAGAGTCCTTGACCTGGATAATACAAAGACTACTTAAGCTAAGGAGATTACAAGTTTGAAACTGAGAGTCAAGAAGTTAGAGAAGAAAGGAGGGTCAAGAACTTACAAGCTCAAAAGATTATACAAGGTTGGTAGATCTGCAAGAGTGATTTCTTCTGATGAAGCTAGTTTGGTGATCAGAAGGTTGCATCCAAACAGGGGAGGAAAATTGATGATATTGATAAAGATGCAGAGATTACATTGGTTCATGAAACTTAGGGGAGGTATGGTGATGAAGAAATGTTTGATACAGGTGTTCTAGATGGTGATAAGGTGTTAGCATAACCAGAATTTACTGTTAAAAATGTGAATTTAAGTGTTGATGAAGTTACTTTGGCTCAAGCACTTGCAGCTTTGAAAAGTGCAAAAGTTCAAGAAAAAGCCAATGTTGTAGAAGAGCCAAGTGAATCAATAACAACAACACCAACACTTACAACAACAACTGCTGCTACAACAATTACAGCTGTTAGCACAAGACCCAGAGCAAAAGGGCTTGTTATTCATGAAGAGGAGCAAGCAACTACACCAACAGTTTCTTCTCAACAACCATCACAGGTCAAGGCACATGACAAAGGCAAAGGGATTATGGTAGAAGAACCTGTGAAAATGAAGAAGAAAGATCAAATCAGTCTTGATGAAGAACTTGCTTTCAAGTTACAAGCTGAAGAAGAAGAAGAAGAAAGGCTTGCCAGAGAAAAAGCTCAAAGAGAAGAAGAAGCCAACATTGTTTCATGGGATAATGTGCAAGCAATGATAGATGCTGATTATCAAATGGCTCAACAAATGCAAGCAGAAGAACAAGAGAAGTTGAGTATTGAAGAGAAGTCCAAGTTGTTTGTACAACTCTTAGAAGCAAGAAAGAAACACTTTGCAGCAATGAGAGCTCAAGAAGAGAGGAACAAACCACCAACTAAAGCTCAAAAGAGAAATACAATGTCTACTTATCTGAAAAACATGGCTGGATACAAGCACAATCAGTTGAAGAACAAAAGCTTTGATGATATTCAGAAGTTATTTGACAAAGCTATGAAGAGGGTAAACACATTTGTAGATATGGATACAGAATTGGTGGAAGGCAGTGAAGTAAGAGCAGAAGGCAGTGAGACAAGAGTAGAAGGAAGCTCTAAGAGAGCAGGAGAAGAGCTGGAACAAGAAAGCTCTAAAAAGCAAAAATTTGGAAGAGGAAAAAGAAATAGCAGAGCTTCACAAACTAATAGAAGTTGTTTCTGATAAAGAGGAAGTAGCAATAGATGTTATTCCTTTAGCAACTAAGCCTCCAAGCATTGTTGACTACAAGATCCATAAAAAAGGGAAGAAGACCTATTACTAGATAATCAGGGATGATGGAAGTTTAAAGATGTACTTAGTCTTCAGTCATATTCTCAAAAGCTTTGACAGAGAAGATTTAGAAACCCTGTGTAAATTGGTAAAAGCTAAGCATGGATCAACAAGGCCAGAGGAGGGCTATGAGAGAGTGCTATGGGGTGATCTAAAGACAATGTTTGATCCACATGTTAAAGATCAAGTATGGAGGAATCAATAGGATTATAGAGTATTGGATTGGAAGCTATATGATTCATGTGGAGTGCATTCATTGAGGAAGCAAAATGTGCACATTCATATGCTGGTAGAAAAGAGATATCCCCTTACACCTGCTACAATTATAGATATGCTAAATAGGAAGCTGCAAGCTGATCATTAGAATAAAATATGTTATCAACTTCTTAAGCTCATCACAAAACAACTCAAGAAACAATGAAGTGTTTGGAAGCATCTCCTGGTGATTATGAAGCTTTCAATGAAGAAACTTAAGATTTTGAAGAAGAATATTAAGTTTAGGGAAGGATTGTTGGGATTAAAAAACTTCATGATGATCTTGGAGTTACTGCTGCTAAGTAAAACTTAGTGTTGTTCATTAACTCTAATGAAAAATATGCTAAGTAGTTAGTACTGCTAGTGTATATTAGTACTGCTAGTTACTACTGCTAGTAAATGTTAGTACTGCTAGAGTAAAGTTAGTACTGCTAGTGAAGATTAAAGAAAATATTCTAAGTAGTTATTATTGCTTGTACACAGTTAATGTTGCTGGTGTATACGTTACTACTGCTTGTTAAGAGTTAATGTTGCTGGTACAAAGTTACAACTGTTGAAAGATTACAACTGCTGAAAGATGAAGATTGATTGGAGATCAAGATTACTTACTTGATAAGTATGAGTTATTTATAGAATAGATCATAGTGAATATTCTAAGTTTTAGTAATATTTTATAAATTATTGATCAAAAGCCGGATCAGCTGTGATACAAGCCAAGGAAGGGAAAGTCAAAGTCAAATAAATTGGAAGTTGCCAAAGGGACCAATTTGTTGGGGGGAACAAAAGTTGTGCAAAAAAAAATTCAAAGGGGGGGGGGGGGGGACTTGATTAGGGAAGTTTTGAAAGTTTATCAAGGGGGAGACAACCAAAAATTGTAAAGGGTGGGAAAGTTTGTTATTGTAAAGATGGAAAAAGAAGAAGAAAGAAAGGAATACCCACAAAGGGGGCCATTTCTTGTTTTTAATAAAAACTATAAAAAAAATAGGGGTTTTACAAAACTAACATCTTTTTTGGGGGGACGGGGGGAAAAACAACAAGGGGGGGGGGGTCCATTTTGTGCCAATTGTTTCAAATTCATTTTCAAATAACAAAATTAGCGGTCTAAAAACTTCCCCAATCGTTTTTTTCTAATAACTGAATTTTCCGCCAAAAAAACCACATACAAAAAACCCAAAATTTGCCCAAAAAATAAAACCTTTTTTTTTTTTTCCCACTCTCTAACAGCCACTAAAAATACATTTCGTTAATTAAATTCACCCCTCACGTTTTTCAATTTACCCACGTTTGTGTATTAATATCTTTTACATCTTTTGATTGGGGGGGGGGACTTACCCACTCATCAATATCATCCCAACGGGGTTTTACAAAATTGAGGTTTTAAGTGGAATCCATGGGGGGGCTGAAGATTTCAATGGAAGGAATTCCCGGAGGGGGAGGATTTCCTCTCTTTTCATCTTCTTTTCAATTTTCTCTATAAAATAGGGAAAATCTAGGGTTTTCCAGTTTAACCGGGGTGTTGGTTGGTTTTTTTATTTTTTCAGTTTGTATATTTCTTCCCAATTTTTAAGATTTTTTCTTTTCCACTAGTTTTTTTTTTTAAAACTCAGCCTTTTAAGGGCACATGTTTATTCTTCTTTCTGTTTTAAGCTTGTATTAATTTTAATTTTGAGTAATAAAATTCAGTTTTTACAAGTTTATATTGATTTTCCTTTTTGATTTCAAAGTTTCATTAAAGGCCATTTTCCATTCAATAAGCTTCTCAATTTAAGTTCTTTTTGAGCTTAAGTTTCTGTTTCATAAGGGCTCAAATTTAGTTAATAATTCTGTTTTTAGTCATTAAATTTACTTTTAAGGATCAATAAACTTACAATACAATAAAAATCCATGATTATAACTTTGGAGGGCATTTGAAGTTTTCCATTTTGGGAAGCTAGGTTGGAGGGAATTAAGCTTTTAAAGGGCTATATTGAGCTTTTTAGCTCAGGTTTTAGATGGGGCAAGGGTTTTTTGCCATTTAGGCTTTGATTTTTAGGCCACTCAGCCTTAGGGAATGAGGTGGGGCTTAGGTTGGAGGTCGTGGGTGGGGGGGGGACTACATAAAACTCAGGTTTATTTTACTTTTTAAATTTCAATCTTTAAGCATTTAATAGTTAATGGCCTTAATGCAAGTAGCTTATTTCCTTTGTTATACATTGTGCTTAATCCTCTTCATAATGTTTAGATAGTTTTAAGATCATAATTTCTTTAAGCTGAATTAGTTAGCATCATTAAAGTTCAAATTAGTTGATAAGTTCTGTTGTTAGCTAGTAGACAAAGTAGCTTAATCCTCCTAATAAGCTGTAGGTTTTAGTTTAAAAATAGCTTAATTAGGTGCTTTCTAGTAAGAGTGGATATAAAGTTGTGACAGTTTTAGCTTTTAAATAGAATTTAATAAGAAATAAGAATTGACAGTTTACATTAAGGAGTGTTTGGATTAGGCTGTGTTTGACTCTTAAAGTCAACATCATTTTGTCAAAATCTTTTATAAAGTTGAGTTAAGTCATATGTTCAGGTTTTAAACAGGTTTCAAAAGTTAGATAGTTGAATTCAAAAACTTAGAGCTTAAAAAATTTGTTTAGCACCAGGGCAATTTTCAGCTATAGTAGTTTTAGATTTTAGAGTTTCAAAAGCAATTTAGAGTTCAAAATTGATTTGTGCTTACTTAGGTACATTTAGTGAAGTGTTTTAGAAACTCTAACTCTCAAAGTTTAGCTTGCACACTAATTTTCTTGGCCAATTGCATCAGCAACAACAGTTAATGCTGTTGTTGCTGATCAATTTTAAAGATTCTTGTTAGCTCCATTAAGTAGAAGTCAAAACTTAGATTTAAGCTCTCTAATAGAATTCCATAAGCTCTTTAGAATTCATCACTTAATTTTCATTATAAGCTTTTAGATTAGTTTTAATGAACCTGCAAAAGTAGTATAATAGTAGCTTATATTTCATGCCTATTTCCCTTTTGGATTTCTTAGTTCTAGTTGTTGTTTTGAGAAATCTTTTATCTAGGGTAGTTTTAAACCTACAGCATAGCTTATAGTCAAAATTTTAGCTTCTGAGGTTTAGAAATAAGCAGTTTAGCTTATTTGAAAAAGCTTAAAACAGTCATAAGCTGAAGTTTGCACTTTTTGAGATCAATTTTCTTGATAATTTTGTTAACACTCAGCTAATGTCTGTTTAGATTTCTTTAGTACATATCTTAATCTACATTTAGCTTCTTTTGTTAAAGCTTAGCTTATTTTTTCTTAGACATCCTTAGTACACATCCTGAGCTACATTTAGCTTCTTTTGTTTTTCAATTTCATCTAGAAATAAGCAAATTATAAGCCAAATTCTAGATAAGCTAGAAAACTCCTAGTTTCTGTAACAGAATCCAAAAGCTTAATTTTCTAGCTTATTGAGTTGTCAAAAGTAGCAAGTGTCTTCATTAAAGTTGTAGAGTATAAGCTCTTTAATAACTTTCATGTTTTAAGTTTTTGCTAATTCTCAATTTTTCAATAAGCCAAAAATAAGCAATATCGTAGGGTCTGTTTTGTAATATTTCAATAGTATAGGGTTGCCAGTTTTCACTAAAGTGTAAATTCCCAATAGTTTTCCCGCCTACCCTCTTCTTTCTATCTTTACATTTTCTACCCTGTTCTTTCTAGAATAATAAACAGTTTTAATATTTTTGAAATTAGTTTTATAAAATTAGGTTAAAGTTTTTAATTGATAAAATTAGGTTACAATTGGTTTATAAAAATTAGGGTTTTTAGTTCCAATAAATTTCTGCACCTTTGTAGATTTTAAAAACCATTTTTCCTTATTTTTCTAGTTTGATTTGTATTTTCTAGGAATTTAAATAGATTTTAGTTAATTTCTTTTTCTTAGAAAAATCATATAAAATAGAAAAACAGTTGAAAAATTAAAATTCTTTTTCCTAAAATTTTCTTTTTAAATTTGTGATTTTTAGGTATAAAGTTTGCTAAAAGTCGTGCCTTAGATTTTAAATTTCATTTTTAGCTCGCGTTTTTACTTTTCGTGCATTTAAATTTTCGACGTAGTTAATTGTCTTTAATTCGTGCTATTATATATGTAGTATAATCAAAAGTTCAAAAATCCTTTATCAATCTTAACTCGAATCCGAATTATTCCCAATTCTCAATTCACGATTTCGTTGGGACACGACCCGAGTAGTACAATACTTCCCGGATAAAAATATACATATTGTGTTTTCTTTAGTGAGATTTTTACCTTATATTTCTCTTGTTTGAGAAGTATTTTGGAAAGAAATTTTCACGGGATTAATACTATACGTATATAAATTTGTTTGATTTACTACCAACCAATCATCTAATATCTAACAATCACATTTACAAGATTGACTATTCTAAATTCTATTAAGGAGACATATATAGGTATATGAACTAAGAGAAAATCAAGCATGCAAACAAGGGTTTAGGATGATAAAAATGAAATGATCATCCAAGGAAAGTTATATTGCCCGTACTACATTCTAAGTTAATACTAAATAGAATAGGTTTAAGTACTTAATCATAATAAGGTAGTAAATAAGATTAATAATGTTTTATAGCAATTTTCTAAATTGCTCACTTCTTCATGTTCTTCCACAAGTTTCTGAGGCCTTTCCTTATTGACCTTAATCCACCACGATGCTCATCTTGAATTTGAACTTGACGGTTGATGATCTCGGTTTGGCGGGTATAAAATGGTTCCATGTGAGGGTCAATGTTAGGTGGGTTTTGAAAGACTTGAGGAATATCATTTGTTAGAGAGTTTACAAAGTGAATGGGGGAAGGAGTGCTTGCACGCGAGGTCCCTTTGCCATTCCCATCATCATCATTGTTAAGATGACAGGATGATGGTTGATCGATGGCGAAGGAAGAAGAAGTGGAGTGACGGCCTCTTCTTGTGCCACGATCCTTTCTAGTCTTTCGCTCTTGATGAGTGGTAAGAGGATTCATGACACGATCGTACAAGACATAGGACTCGTTTAACAACTTAGAACTCTTACTCATAACGAATTTAAACAAACGGGTTAACAACATACCATAGGGTATAATTAACCTAGATTTTTTAGTGACCCACTTCATTCGTTTTGCCATATAATAGGCGAGATTAAACTTTTCGGAGTTAGCAACACAATAAAGCATGTAACAAAGAAACGCGAGAACATGGTCCCGATCACCCGCCAGACAGAAAACATTTTCCTAGATAATTTCTTCTAAAGGCTTCAGGGTTGGCACAATTTCACGAGTGAGAATTAGATGTTCATGAACATTAGTTTCTTCCGCATGACGGATGCGACGAACTTGACCTTCTCGATCAATTCGAATATACAAAATGATGTCATCAGGAGAAGGAGGGTTGGTTTGATATGGACCATCTGTAGGGACATCATATGCCAACTCGTTAAGTGACCACTTTTCATTAAAGACACAAGCACCCTCGCAAGGTATGTCAAGAATTTGAGCAAATTCTTCAAGTGAGTAAGAAAAGGATTGATTTTGAATCACAAATTAGATGAACATTTGACCTTTGTCGGAATAGTTTATTTGATATTGACTATAAAACTCAAGTATAAAGCAAGGACATATTTGGTCATTAATTTCAAGGAGACACTCAAACTCAAGAAAATGAAACAAAGACCGAACATAGTTTAGATCCGCAAAGTCCTCAAAAACCACCTGACCCTCATAAATGTAGCGACTTTCTAGGTTTCTTAATCTTTATTTTATAGGTGAATGATATTCATGTGAAATCATTGGGATATAGTGACTTGTATTTTATAGTCGTCAGACGATTTGCAAGGCATGATTACCTAGAAAGAAAAAAATTGAAGTCATATTTTATTATCATTTACTTGTAATATTTTATGGACATTGTTTCTAGTGTGTGCCTAAATGTGACAAATGTGGAGGAACGATTAACTCGACCTAAAAATAAAGTCCTAAGAGTTAACATAAACGCTCCTTAATTTGATTTTGCTCATCTAAGCATGTCAAAAAATACATATGAATTATGTATCTCGACCTTTGTTCATGAGATCATTATGCATGTGTTTAAAAACGTTTTTAAGTTGTATTAACAATGCATAACAACAATTTTATTATGTTCCTAACGTGAGTGATTTGAAAATAAAATTGGGGTTTTAGTTCGAAATCAATTTTTCGACAAACTCACTAGTGCATGTAAATCATATGTCTACGGGAAGCATATTAGTTATACATTATATTCTAGTAGTCCTAATTGTACAAAATTGAAGGAAAAATGAAAAATCCCCATTTTTAATTTTTGTGTTCATCATGAACCCTAGACTCAAATTGAAACAAAATAGGTGAAATGACTTACAATTGATATTGATGATGTTAGGAATGATTGTACGTGTTGATTCTATCTTCAATTTAAATTTTAATAGTTTATTTTGAGTTTTTTGGGTTGGTTTGGTCTTGTTTATCGTTGCAACAAGAGGAAGGGGGTGTTTGTTTTTTTTGAGTTTTGAAATTTTTTAACTAAGTTTAAATTTTTGTGTCTGCTGGTGGCGGTCCCATTTCGATCAGAGGGCCGCCTGAAATGGATTAGGGGCCGCCTGAGATATGGGGGCCGCCCGTATTATGGAATTTTTGGACTTTTAAATTTTAACACGAATTTACTAGGAAGAGTGACTAATTAATTTGCATTTCACGAACTAAAAATATCTAACTAGCTTCGGATGAAGTAGTTAAATTGTCACGACGCAGAATGGAACGCGAACTAGAATTGAGACAGAAGAAAGAGAAGCAGACTAATACGATTTATGGAATGTCGTAGATAGTTAAACGATTCACATTAAAGGGTTTAGTAAGAATGTCGACGATGTTGTCGACGGACGACACTTTTTCCACTAGTACAAAAAGTGTATTTGGTCACACATGTGCAAAATGGAACAACCACACATTCACATATTTATGTGGCTAAAGGTACCAAAATAGACAACATTTACTAATTAGCCACACATGAAAATTTCGATTGTGTGACCATTAGAACTGTATTGCCACACATTCGAACATTATGTGGCTAAAGGTAACTGGTAATATTATTTAGCCACATATGAATTTGGAACGCGTGACAAATACAAGTAAGCTTGAAGCATTAGTCATGATATACATATAAATAGTGACAAATATATGTCACACACTTGAACAATGTGACCAAATTGGCATATATGGTCACATGAAGTAATTTTTTATGTGTCTAAATCATACAGTCAAGTTTTGTCACACATTATTTAAGGGTGACTGCTATCTTTTGCTAATTATTTGGCCACATATGAATTTGGGACGCATGACAAATGAAAAGTAAGGTTGAATCATTAGTCACGATATACATATAAATAGTGACAAAAATATGTTACACACTTGAACACTGTGACCAAATGCCATATATGGTCACACTAAACGTTTTGTCACACATTATTTAAGTGTAACCAAAATCCAGTACATATGGTCACGTAACTTAATATGTTTGTTTAAAGTTTAGTTTGTGTTAGCTTGCCAAAAGCTAATGTGTATAGTCACATTTACTTCTAGCACGATCATGTTACTATATGCCTTTACAATAGCCACAACATATCACAAATGTGTAACTAAATTATGTTTATAGCCACATTTAAGGTGATTATATGTGACCAACGTGAAGTATTCATGTGGCTATTATTTAGAACAAAATGTGAAATCGGTCATCATTAAATTTCATGCTTTGTGTGACTAAATATTACAAAAGTCCACACAAACAAAAAATTCATGTGACCATTGGATGATCAATAGTCACACAAAATACACAATTCTTCACTTTAAACAACATATGGTCACACTTATTAACACTTTTGGTTACATATTACAAAAGGCCACACAAACATAGAATTCATGTGGCTATTGGATGATTAATAGTCACACAAAATACACATTTCTTCACTTTAAACAGCATATGGTCACACTTATTAACACTTTTGGCCACTTTATGCTTAATTGTATGTGACTAAATACCCAAAATAAACATGCTTTGTGTGACTAAATATTATAAAAATCCACACAAACATAACATTCATGTGGCCATTAGATGAATAATAGTCAGACAAAATACACTTTTACTTTACTTTAAACACTATATGGTCACACTTATTCACACTTTTGGCCATTTTATGTTTAATTATATGTGACTAAATACAAAAAAAACATGCTTTGTGTGACAAAATATTACAAAAAGCCACACAAACATAAACTTAATGTGGCCATTGGATGATCAATAGTCACACAAAATACACATTTCTTCACTTTAAACAGCATATGGTCACACTTATTAATACTTTTGGTCACTTTATGCTTAATTGTATGTGACTAAATACCCAAAAAAACATGCTTTGTGTGACTAAATATTAGAATAGGTCACTGATATGTGAGAAATCACATATCCTTTCTATACCAAAAATGGCCTATAAATGATCAAAATGTGCAAAAATATGCTTGAATTTGTGTATTTTGTTGTTTGTAAATGTGTAGGTACAGATATTGCAAAAATCGCAAGAAAACGGTCAAAACTGGATAAACACGGACACGGGAACGGATAGAGTGCACAAGAGCCGAAAGTTTCTAGCAAATGGTCATCAAAAGTCAACTCTTGGTCAACCATTGGTCAACTCACAAAAGACAAAATCCTCAAAATACCCAAAATGCCCTTATTGTTAACTCATTTTTATCAAAAGTTCCTAAACCCTAACACAGTTATCTCCTTTTTATTAAATAGATAACGGTATACAAATAAAAAACATGCTTTTCTTTATCCAAAAATATTAGACCTTTCTACTGAAAATGTAATGAAAAAATCCAACAACTCAAACATAACTGCAGCTCACACTAAAGAATATAATGGCACCTATCTCATGACTCCTATCCATCAACTCCAGATTCGAAGTGCTGAATATAGTAGATTTCCATCAACCGCCTATGAATGATGCTCAAAATTAGCCTCACTAAGAATCCTCTTACACAGATTAGTAAATATCCCATATCGAAGTGTCTACTAGCTAACAAATCATCTAGACTGTGCTCCATCCAAACTACATACACTGATCATCCTGCGAATATGCAATCGCATCTGGCGAACGCAACATCATACTACACAAGCCTGATCAAATGTCCTGTACCACACACCTCCGGCAGTCCACACTCGATTTCTCAACGCTAGTGATGTCCCCCCCCCCAACACAAAATGAAAAGTTCGATGTACTTCCAGCGCACTCACTCAAAAATCCTGATAGCTCTGTCATTCGTTAAAAATACTCATGCACCCACACCACACAGCAGTTGAATGAATCAACTCGACAAAACTTCCAAACACTGCAGTGCTAGTTATCGAGATCCTAACCTGAGTCGCTGCCATAACCTCATCTCACTATACCCAGTGAACACTCATTACATGACCTACACACTCACGCGTAACAAAAGACCCCCACACACCAACTCGCCCTAACTGTATGTGGACACAGAACATAACATGATCATAACTCCCTCCCCGATATCGTAAGCACCCCTGACACTTAGTCTACCGCGTCGCTCTATCAACATTACCCCTCCCCATCTCCCACCTAATCGCCCAAAAAGGAACTACTAGCCTCTCGCCCAGCTATCGCACCTCCCCCCACCCTCCCCCCCGTCCGCTGACCCCACGCAGAGAATGTGTTAGACAAAGACTCTACTCACATATATAACAATAACGCTGCAATCTCTCAGCCACTCACTCCACCCTCTGTGTGTACCTCACGTCTCACCGACTCTTCAGTTATGTAACCACCCTATCCACATAAGAGACCTGCCTTACCGCTTCGACTAGATGCTCACACAAGAACACACCACCGACTAGAGAATACACCACACTTTTTCTCACTACCATGTACACGTTCTCTCATATCTGACTTGATACGCACTAATAAGAATAAATACGCTTGCGTCTATGATATAGATATCTGTTAAGCGCTCTTAACGTAGACGAAACTGTTTGTGTATACTGACTCACTCAAACCTCCATAGATAGTTCCCTTGCCTTGACCCACACAAATAAACTACAATAACGGTGATGACTAGTCACTGCTTTGTTGATCGTGATCTGTTCAGTCAGAGTCTAGAAATAGTGTGTCGCAATCGCGAGATCTTAGAGAAAAGATGAACTGTGCGCAAGACTGTTGTATATACACATATAAGAAAGACTGCTATAAATGTGATATCTCAAACCGCTGTCTCTATATCTCTCCAAAGTCGCTCCTATCCGCAGCCTACTTGTCACGTAAAGTCTGTGGTTCTCCTTAATTATAATGTCATTAATAGGATACAATGGTTCACAAACCAGATATGGGATACGGGATATAGTTGAAGAAACTATAGTTCCCACTCTCAGAGCGCTCATACATAATTAACGTGCAAATAGGGACAGTATAAGTCTACGTGAACACTAGATTAGAGGACGCTAAGGTGCATCGCACCTCAGACAGAATGAAGGAACGTAAGACTCCTCTCTTAGTCCGCCAACAGCGACTCTAAGTAAAAAGAGAAGATCATCATAGACGCGCATATCACCCGTGTGACGCAAATATTACGTATGAGTGCATCACAAAATCGACATAGCTAAATCCCCGAGACAACCTCTCTGCTAGATATAAAGATATAGATCATGACACCACTGCAAGTAGAGAGATCTGTAAGAGATCATTCTGCAAGAATAGGCGACCCTCACAGATCTTTAAGAGACGTCTCAGACGAGAAGATGTGTACACTGTAGATGTTTCCACCACTCGTCTATGCGTAGTTTAGTTCACAGCTCTCTCGTGCCCAATTGACGCTTTCTCATATATAATAGAGAGCGAGCTTCAATGATTTCACGTGTGCATCTGTTCACAGGATTATGTGTTTTTAGTTTAACGCAATACCATCTAGTCTAGCATCAATCCTAGAAAATGTGGTCTTCATCTTCGTGTGTAGACGATGATAGCACCCTCTCGCTGTGTACTCGTCTCTAAAGATGGTGTAAGAGAAAGTGTTATCTACTCCTCACTCCGTCTTGTGCCGTCAAGTGCTAGATTCTGGTGATGTCGTTGAGCAAAGATGATAGAGAAGCTACTCCACTCGACTGTTACTAGAGAGTGTGAATCATTTCTCGAGTAGTTCAATTGAGTGTTGTGGTATTTGTCGTCTCGAAGTGCGCAAGTAATTAAGCTGAGTGATGTCAGTGATCTCTGGAGTAGAGACAAAGAGTGTGCTCTTTTTTCTGATGTTATCAGTCATCTGTGGCCATAGTTGTGTGAGCTGAGATCTCCTAGGTTCTCATATTAATGTATTATGAAGTCATGAATCCAGTTCGCGCAGAAATAGAATCTGGTGAGATACTTAGTGGCGTAAACGTGTCTAAGAAAAGATTAAGGTGGTGCATAACAGTGTAAAGATCTCGTATGTGATACTGAAATCGCAGACTTCTGAAAAAGTGAGTCCTGATCGCGCACGCTCTAGTGAAATATAATGAGTGTCGAGTGCGCCTGATTTAAAGGAGCGAGAAGGAGAATGTCAGAGTGATGTGTCCATGGATGGTTGTACGAGTAGGAAGACAAAGACCGCGCGCAGAATGTCATCGAAAATGCGGAATGATATGTGCGTTGGGAAGTGATGTTCTTTGAGGGGCTCTGTTCTCGTGGACTAATTTTGAGAAGAATGCACACTTGGAGAGCTGCAGTCTCGCGCTAAGAATGAAGATGCCGTGACAACCGCGAGAGATCCTCTAGAAACTTATTGGACTAGTTTGTATAGGCATCACTACCAGATTGCATTCTAGTAGTATCTTGAAGCATATAGCGTTACTATCTGTCGTTGAGTGCTTTAGCTGTATGAAGCGCTCGATTGGTATTTAGTGCTTGTGATATGAAACCCTCTCTGTTAGAGGGTGTTTTTGTTTTAGGTTGCGTTAGTTGAGAGGTTAATATCCGTGAATGAGAGATCATGTGTGCGCTTTACTTGTGGTGGGATGTGCCGTAATAGTTGTTGTATCTAGAGAGATGTCGTCCGATTGGTGATGCGCTCAGTGAGTAGAGATATAGGTGAGAAGAATCGAAGAGATGGATGAGAGAGAAGAGCAAGTTTCAATGAGAAAAAGAAGATAGAGTAAGCAAAAGATGTAGGTGTCAGAGCTTGTAGTTGGGGCGCCGCGATGTTTAGTTTAATTTGTAGGCGTGTCGATGTCTTGTAGGTAGTAGTGAGATTACTCTGAGTAGAGCGGCGTTATTTCCAAGGCAGGAGGATCACATCAGTATCTTTGATGTCGTCTTATGAGGTTTGGTGCAGTGCGGTAGGGTGAGAGGTAAGAGATATCTATAATGTCTCGCGCAGTAATGGCGGTGTAGAAGAGCTCGCCTCAACCAGTAAGGAGTGTAATAAGGAGATGTAATGTGTAGCTGCAGTGTCTCGATATGGTTGTTGTGACTGCTTAGGGTGCAGAATGTATGAACCGTGTGTTGTATTGGATTATGGTTTTCGCTGAAGAGTAGGAGGTAGGAAGAGGTGGCGCTAACCCGAAAAAGTTCTAGGATTGGTAGTGCTTGGGTTGGATCATCAATTTCGCGACCGCGAATTGAAGAGTGATGGGGATGTGAGTGAGGTGTGGGTCATGAATACCGCATGCAGAGTGAGATGCTTGATATATGAGACTCCTGTGTGTTAATTGTGGCCGTATGGGTGAGTTTAGGCAGTCTATTGTTGTTGCTCAAAGAAGTATGTGCCTGCGCCGTGATGTGTGTAGAAGTCTTCACTTGTCTTTCTCATGTTTAGTTGCTTATTTTGATCATTTTTGTTATTAGGGTTGTAGTGAAGGTATCTGTTAGAGTTTAAATGTGGTGAAGTAGATGTGAGAAGTATGTGTGCTGCTCATTTGTATGTGATAATATTGCTGAGAAAGTCTGTATAAGTAGTGTGTCGTACGCCGTACGGACGCGTGAGACTCTAACGCTTGAGAGAAGACGTAAGCCTTAAGATGGTGTCGCGAGGTGTGAATGTTGAGCGTTGAGTCGTGTGATAGTGGAGCATATATGTTGTGGAGATACGTATTTTGTCAAGAGATCGTGTAGTGAATTTGTTGTGGATTGGTCGGGGGGCTGTGTCTAACAAAGTTGCATGTGTCCTATTTGTGTAGGATGATACCGTCCGTGTGTCCATGACGATAGTTTAAGTGTATGCAGATAGCTAATATCAAGTTGTTGATAAGAGTGTGCTTAATCTCAAAGAGATCTATCCTCATCATCGTTTAGTAAAGATCAATTTGAGGGTCAAGAATTAACTTTTGGGGAAATTTGTCTAGATACCTCAATAGAATGTTTTCACTGTAGTCTTCATAAAAGAGGGTTCAAATACTCTAAGATTTTCTTATTTGAAACCTCCTCCTTAAGAGTTGACTCGCGTCATTTCTAGAGGGGAAATCATCTTTTTTCTCACAATGAGAGGGTTTGAAAAAGTCCTAAAACTTTTGGGAAATCATCACAATGAGGAAAAATCACAATCTTTTCCAATTTTGGACTCTCTTGGGATTGGAATGAGATCTTCTTTGTCTAATTCTTTGTTTGGAATAAAGTTAAGATCATCATCCCCCATTTTGAAAGAGTCCTCAAGATTATTGTTTGGAAAGATATGTGAAATTCCACTTATGGAAGCAACTTTAGGTGAATGAATTACTCTTCCTTGGTTAATGATTCTAACCTTATCTAAAAAACAAGCTTTTCTTCTAGCAGCTGGGTCAGATATCCTTAAGCTTCTTCTTTGTTTAATAATTCTCACAAGAAGAGATTCAAACTCTTCAACAATAGTAGATGTGGAAGAATCATCATTCTTAGGTTCCAAAACATCTTTGACTCCGGGTCATCATAAATCGTTCATCATTGGATTGATCTTTGTCTTGATAACAATCCGGTTTAAAAACTATACTTTCACAGTGCAAAAGAAACACAAAGCCTCTGACACAAGGAATGCCACGCTGGCAATCCGTGTGCTCACACTTTGATCTAACGGATAAGAAAGATCATCAAATGATTGCAAGAATTGAAGGGCCAAGATTTAGAGATCAAGGAGGAGCGTGTAAGGCCCTGTAAACCTCCTTTCTTGCCTATAAAAGGAGCTCAATCCTCACTCACAGGATATAGTTTTTAGTTTAAGAATAGCTTATTTTTATGTAATTTTTAGCTTATCATCTTTTTATTTAAATGTAATTTTCTTCTTTTAAGCTTGTATTCAGTCTTAATATCAATAAAAGTTCAGTTTTCATATTGTTCATTTGTTAATTCTTGTTTTTACTTAAATGCATAATGGTTTAAAAAGCTCTTTTATACTCTGACAAAGCTCAAAAAGCTCTCAAATTCATTCATAAACTTGCTATACTCTCAGTTAAGCTCTCAAAGCTTAACTAAGCATATTTACACTTAAATTTCACCTCAAATTTACCACAGCTTATAATGGAAGGGAAGCCAGATCTGGATGGGCTTCCAGGACCCCACCAGCTTATCTTAGGATAAGCTGGAGCTTGTTGATAACTCATTTGAGCATTTTATAAGCCTTGTTTGAGCAAAGGCAGTTGTAAGTCCTCATTTTCATTCTATATCTTTAACTTGCATTTTAGCTTAATCCTGCTTATTTCCTGCTTATAGTTGTTTAGAATAGCTTATTAAGTGCTTATAATTGTTGATTGATGTTTATTTAGTTCAATTCTTAGTTTAAATTTCATTTTGTAAGCTTTTGATGTAAAACAGTTCAAAAATACAAAAATAATAGCATAGTTAAGTAGCTTATTAATCTGGCTTATTTGAGTAGTATAACTCATTAAGCTATAAGGATCCATCTTTGAGCTTATTTTTAAGCTCAAAAGTGCCACCTTGCTGTTTTCATTGACAGTTTTGGTTAAAAAGTCCAATTGCTTATTTTAGCTTATCTGCTTATTTTCTTTTGCTTATTTAGGTTTAATATTGCTCATTAGGATAGGTTTAGTGCAATTTAGCTTATTTTGCTTAGTTAAGAGCTTATTTGAGCTTATTAGCTATTTAGCTTAAAAATTCTAAGTGTTTTGGCTTTTTAAGTATTCTGCCTTTTTAGCTTAATATAGTTGCTTATTTTTGATCATTTTTGCTTATTAGGGGTAGTTAGGTATCTGTTATAGTTTATTTGTCATTTTTATTAGCTTATTTGATCATAAAAAGCTAAACAGATAAGCCATTTTAGCCTTTTAGTATATAAGCAAACTGTCACCCTTTAGAGCTTATTCTAGTGCTTATTTGTTGTTTATAAAAATAATTGTTTTGCAAAAGTTTCACATTTTTAAGTGTTCTAAAAAGTTATAAAAAATGGCATTTAAAAAGTATTAGGGAATGTGGAAATCCCAAGTGAGCAAGGCTCGAACTTGGGACCTCAACACCCTCAACCCAACGCTTTACACACACCACTCTTAACCACTTTGCTACAATAGCTCATCCGGTAGAGCTTTGCAAGATTAATTATTTACCACCTTTTTGAGCCCAATAAGCCCAAGCCACTTCGTGGCTTATTAGGGGCTTTTTAGAGCTTATTAGATAAGCTGGGTGGACCAGCTTAATTTTCCTAGGAACTTTACATCATTTAGGACTTTTCTTGTTTTTTTAGAATTTTTCATTAATATTTGTTATTTTTAATCATTTTCCGTAGATTAAATTTTTAGAAAGTTATTTAAAAATAGTAAATTAATTCAGAAAATTACAAAAAAATATTTTTTGGTTTTAGAATAAATATTTTTAGGTTTACAAGCATTAAAATCAATTTTACCACTTTTAGATTTTTATTTTGATTTTTAGCTTTTAAAATTAGTTTTATAAAATAGATTTTTATTAAAAAAAGTAGTTAAAAATAGTTTTCTTAATTTTTATCATATTTTAGACTTTTCTAAAGTAGAAAATCATTTTTTGGAATTTTTAGGGGTTAATTTGCTATTTTCTAGGATTTTTAATACATTAAATTAGTTTTTAAATCATAAAAAAATATTAAAAAGCCAAAAAAATATAAATCTTTTTTAGAAAAATTTCTTTTGTCATATTTGAGGTTTGCATGCATTAAAATCTTTTGTAGGTTTTTATTTTGAATTAGTTGATAAATTAGCGCGTTTTTAGGATCCCGGTTTTGCATTTTTAGTTAAATTAGTATTCCCTTATTTAATTTTAGTGTAAATTGCATAAACTTTCCCATAGCCTTAGAAATCCAATCATAATCTTGTCCCATTCAAGCATCGATTATCAAAACGACTTTCAATTGCCATTCTCATTGGGGATAACAATCCGAGAATGTACATACTTCCGGTATATATATTGATTTTCTTTGTGAATTTTGACTAGTTGCCTTGGTCAAAGGTTTACTTGTTGGAATTTGATAGTTAGAGTTTATATATATAACTTTATTAATAATAGAATCAAGGCAGATTCGTTTGCCAGAAACCTCCAGTTATTCTAGAGTCAAACATCTCATACCGACCCGTCTGACGAGATACTTAAACCTATCTTATGACAGAGATTTAGTAAACAGGTCAGCTAATTGGTATTCAGTTTCGACAAAGAATAATTCAACAATACCCTTTTCAACCCGTTCCTTTATGAAGTTGATATTGACATCGATGTGCTTGGTACGGGAATGCTGGACTGGATTGCACGAGATGGCTATGGCTGCCTTTGAGTCACAATACATAGGTATTTTATCAAAGTGTTAAAGCCATAATCTGTGAGTTGAGTTCTCAACCATAGAACTTGAGTGCAACACGCTGATAAAGACACATACTTAGCTTCTGCTGAAGACATTGAAGTGCAGTCCTGCTTCTTGGACGACCAGCTGACTAACTTATCACCTCCGAGAAATTGTATGCCACCAGATGTACTATTACGTGAATCGAGACAGCCCACGTGATCAGAATATGAAAAAAATAGTTAGTTCAAAACCGGTGTTCTTCGGATACTAGAGTCCCATGTTAATGTTTACTTTAAGGACGAATAGATCCGCTTAACCGCAGTGAGATGTTTCTTAGTCGGTTTTGCTTGATAGCGAGCACAATAACATGTTGCATGTACAATATCTGGTCTTGTTAGGATTATGAAAATCCATGTAAAAGACTCGGTCACCCCGTGTAATGTCTAGTATAGGTTAGCTCGTAGCCTTAATTGTAATCATTTAATTACCATATGACTTATGGTGTTGGGCCGGGTCTTTACCCACATGTTAGCCCACTCCATAGCCCACTTAAGGGCACAAAATTCATGTATATATACCCCTTTCCAGCCATGGGAAGGGGTTGGTTGATTATTTTATAAAACACACACATAAGGTGTAGTTTCTCTCACTGAAATACTTTTCTCTCTACAAAGTAGGCCAACCCCTAAATCATTGATTGTGTTATGATATCCAATATCCTACAATTGGTATCAGAGTACATGGGAAGATTAGCTAGAATGTGTGTGCGTTTTCTTGGTTAGTTTAGATAAAAAGTTTGGGTTTTGAAGGTTTATGGTCTTATTCTTGGCACTCTTTGATTCTCACGTTTGTGATGTTAAAGTTAGTGTTTTTATAGTTGTTATAGCCTTCTAGGATCAAGTTGTGCAAAAGAAACAAAGCAAAAACGTTTAAAAGGGTGATTTTTAGGTGAAAAATTTTGTATTTTCTTGACTGCGTTTTGTCTTACTGGCATATTCTTGGTTGTGTTTTGCTTCATGTGTTTTGTCATTTTGTAAAGGACAATTGTACTGCGTTTTGTCTTATTAGGAGCTGCGTTTTGCTTCCCGCGTTTTGGTTTATCAAATGTTGCATTTTGGTTCTGCGTTTTGCTTCTGCGTTTTGGTTCTGCATTTTGACTAATTGAAGACCTTTCTTGCATTTTTCCTAGGAGAGACTCTGCCCATTTCAAAACTTGATTGCATTTTGTCTCAAGATTGGTTGGTTTTGTCTCAAGACTTCCTGCGTTTTGTCTCAAGACTTGATTGCGTTTTGTCTCAAGACTTCCTGCGTTTTGTCTCAAGACTTGATTGCGTTTGTGTTCTAAGACTTTCCTGCGTTTTTCTCTACTTTGAAGTACCTTCTAACTGCGTTTTGGTAGAAGAAACTTTGGCAAATTTTTCTTCATTACGTTAACTTTCATTTCAACCATACAAAATCTCAATTTAAACTAAACATATTCACCTAGTCCAACAATCAATCTTTAATCACTGGTAACCATATCAATTCTCTAATTCATTGTTCGATCAAATTATCATTTCACATATCAATTTAAATGGCTACCTTTCAGAAGACATCCAATTTGCCGCTTACGATACCCGAACAACCGATGCTTGATAGGCTTGACTTTTGCATCATTGCATAACGTATTCGGGACGGTTATTGTCGGGGGTAAAGGAATTTGGGGGAGAGAACATCTTGAAGTCAATTGATGAAGGACCATTTCAAATGGGGATTTTTTGGGAAACACTTGCTAAAGGAACTGAAGGTGCCCTAGGTCCAGAATAACCTCGAGTCTATTCTGACTTGTCACCTGAAGATAAGGATAGGTACAATGCCTACATTCGGGCAACAAACATCCTACTTCAAGGGTTGCCAAAAGATATCTACTTCTTATCAATCATTACACTGATGCAAAGGACATATTGGGACTAATCGTGAAGTTGTCTGGAAGGTTCGGAATTAACAAAAGAAGACCGTGAATCACAGTTGTATGATGACTTAGAACACTTTCGTCAGCACAAAGGAGAGACTATTCATGATTACTATGTCTCGTTTTCCAAACTCATCAACAACATGCGTAACATCAAGATGACCATGTCCAGAATGCAGTTGAATTCTAAGTTTGTTAATAACATGTTGCCAGAATAGGGTAGATTTGTAACTGTAGTGAAACTCAACAGAGGCTTGAGGGACTCCAACTATGATCAAATGTATGCTTATCTAAAGTAGCACGAGGCACATGCCAATGAGAACAAACAATGAGGTTAGTCACGATTCATAAACTACACAGTTTATTCTCTCGCCTTGATGACCAATGGTGGCATCAAGCAATACAATTCACAATCATCCACAAATCCATCATCCACATATGTTCTCCCACACTTTGTTGATAACTCTCAACTTGATTCGGGACTCTCTCCAACGGACAACTTAATTGAGAATTTAACCAACACATTGCCCCTTCTCACCCAATCGTACAAAACTTCATTCCTCAAAATAACAAATCAACTCAGAACTTACATCAAAATCCTAGGAACAAGCCACAAGTTTAAGACGTCAGCGTTGTTGCGTTGTGGTTTGGTTCAGTATGTTACAGGGTCGACAGAATTGAGGATATGGTTAACACTACAGGGGTGCAAGTATAGATGAGGGGGGGGGGTGGCGTTGGTTATGGGGGAGTCTCAGAAACAGAGTCGGGATTGTCAATCCAGTGGATCAGCAAGGCAGGTTAAGAGCTACAACTGCAACGGTATAAGCCTCATAGCAAGGAACTGCACTCGAGGCCCAAACGACCACTGAACTTCGCAAGGACTTTCATAATACAAGGATGTACTGATGCAGCTAAGGAGAATGAGGGTGGCATTGGATGATGAACAGTTACTATTTTTAAAGGTCGGACATGGACAACGCCAGTTGATGAAGATTTGGCTATGGAGGCAACCTGTTCAGGATTTAGCATCAATGTGGATAAATGGTGTTTCTAGTTGATGACTGTATTGCTTTTGATTTCTGATTGTTGATGAGGCAACCTTTGGCACTAACATATGTTCTTGGTTATTTATCATATGCAGATCATGTTATGATGAAGCCGGTCCGTCGTATGATTTGGACATTCTATCTGAGGTACACGACCATGATCACTATCTGGGATGCTGTTTGTGAACATCTTGAAGAACACGAGATGCATGACGATGTACAACCAAACTACGTTGTTGACTCACATGCCGATTATACGAGTAATAGTAATATGATTCCGTATGATCAGTATGTAAAGGACAACGCAGTGCCAGTTGTACAAAGCAATGTATCTTCTGTTACAAATGATGCATACATGATGATATATAATGATATGTGTGAACCTCATGCCCAGTCTGTCTCTAAAACAACACGGAACATAGTAGTTGATAATTCACTAACTGCTGAACTTGAAACTTATAAGGAACAAGTTGAACTGTATGAAAGACGGGCCAGGTTTGAATTAACAGAAAGAGAACAAAAGATTGATGAACAATTAAGAATAGTTATCACTGACCGTAACATTAAGGAAGAAAATTTGAAAAAGGAACTTCATTCTGTAAAATTGCAACTTGCTTCTACCATCAACCATAACAAGTCAATGGTAGAAGAAGTTACGTCTTTGAAAAAAGATTTTAAACAGAAAGAAAACAAATACCTTGAAGGAGAAATTTTTTTGGACATGAAAGCTTTAAATAGAAAAGGGTTCGGAGGATGATTATAAAAACAAGGACAAGTCTCTTCAAACAGTTTCACATGTTTGTGAATACAAAGCCCTATTATAATGAATCTGAATTATGGTAGCTATGGTTACAAGACCTTTACGGCCTCACCCATGCAAAGCAAGTTTAGCCTGCTCTATATAATGGCTATGAAATTGTCAAAAACAATCATGTCCCGGCTATAGTGCACAACACAAAGGATACCCTAGAGATAGCTGAAATCACTAGGAGAAAAATGCATGACAAAATGAAAGACCCTGAGTGTGTGACTCATAAGGTTAAGATTGCACCACCTGATTACTCAAAAGAGAATTATTTAAGCGGACCTTTCCACACCTCACAAAAGCAATAGACCCTGAGCAAATATTTTGGTCTCAAGACATCATAAAGATGAAGCTGAAGCTCTCAAATAGGAGCAGACCATACTCAAGACCCAACAATGCGTGAGGGTGTATCTGCCTAAATAACCTGCAACGCTTGTACCAAGGGTTGCTTCCACAAAGAGTCAAGTCAAAAATTTCATTTTTGTACCTTAATACAACTCTTTTAGGACTTTGAAAAAACATTAACAAGATGAACTTACGCAAACGAGGCTCACTAATGGGGAAAGGGTTTTTGGAACCAAACCAAGCATGTTAATCTCACCGAGGTTATTCATATTTCAAAACACATTAAAGAAACATTTTGAGGGGCATTCAAAAAGGTTCTAACAAAAGAAGTTAAAGAAAATGATAGAAAGTTTTGACAGGGTGGAAGCTGAGGTTGACAACTCTTGTAGATAGGAAGATGTTGAGATGAGCGAAAAAATTTTTTATTGCAAATGATAATTTAATTGCTGATTGCTTGTTCAAAGATGTGTTTCATGTTGCAACCAATTCCGAGCTTAATATATCTAGTTTTACTGAAATGCATGATGCCCACACCAGTCTTAAAGCACATTGTCTGAAACTTAAAGTTGAGCTTTCTAATTTACGTGATAAGATTCAAAAGGATAATCTGTTTGGAGTTATAAAACGATTTTCCAATCTTGAGGGAAAGCATTTAAAATATGCAGTTAAAATATCAAAATCTTAAGGAAAGTTTTAAAAATGACACATCTCCACCCACTCGAGATGTCCGGATTTTGACTCAGTTTTTGTGTTGTCGAAAAGATGAAAAGCCTCAATTCAAGGAAAAAACAACGCCATCAAAAAATTGAGAATGTAAATCTATCAATTGAATGAAACCCGTAGTGAAGCAGACCGTACACTTGATTTCAGGACCTTAGACTTTCAGATCACTCAATTAACTAAAAGATCATATGTATTTCAAGAACAAATTTGCTTTTTAGGGTAGAAAATGGAAAGTTAAGCTGCATTACAAGTGAATTGTATGATTTTCATCAAGATCACGGCGTGCTAAGCTTCTAGACAGATAACTGCTGTATTAACTGAAAATGAGAGTCTAAAGGTCCTTTATAAGAATAAGATGTCATGTCTCAATAAGGATCACGAAAACCAAATGTTATTCCACCAGGAAAAGTATGGTTATAGGATGTTGAACCTTATTCCCCCCTCGCAATAGGAACAATAGGGAAGTGCATCTAGTTTATCTCAAAAACACCTTAAGGAAAGGTAGAAACCCTTCACGGAGATCGTAGAGGAAGCTCCAAAGGCAGAAAGACCATTAGATAGATCATTTTATCAGCTTGCGTTACACCAAAAACTCTAAGGATATGGTTGAATATGTGATTGGCACTTGTCCAAAAGCCCTAAATACCACGAGATAACAAGCATGCTTCTACCTCTTTACCTAAAGAAAAGCAAGTCACTTTTGAGGAACAATGTGTAATGTCAAAAAGTAACACCCACAAACCTGTAAATCAACTGAACTGTCAGAAGACTAATGTCCATGTGCCTCTTTCTACAGGAGTAAAACAGTTGCACTGATGTAGCGGATCACAGCTAGGAGCAATACCAAGAAAAAAATTGGATTCTTGCAGTCAAAGAGTGTCAACATGAGAAAGTAGAAGAACACCCTAGGGACAATTAAGTTCTAGTCTGAAAACCACGAATGTTGTTTGATTCTAGTTTTAGCTCTAAAGCGTACTGTTAATTATCGGATTCTCATTCTGTTTGCCATACATTAACAAAATGCTTTATCATTATGCCCAAATTTATAGTATGTGGTGTGGTTAATTATTTGCACTTGTTGATTGCATCCCCTTGTTATAAATGTTGTGCATAATGTTAAGCAAGTTTGGAAAACCTAAGCAAGTCAGCAAGTATGGTAACCAACAAGGCAACACCCTTTTACCAGGTAGGTTCTCACTGGATGCCCACAGGAAGAACATTCCACGTTTGGAGAACGTTCACTTTAATACTTTGCTCATCTAAACCTAAACAAAAAGCTGTAGCGTATTGCTTATGCTAACCACCAGAGGAACCAAACCACAATTGGGGATCTAAACTTTCCATACTCTCCTTCACTTCGTCTGTTTTCAAATGCAGGTCTACAGATAGTCCTTGGTATATGGAATTTTGGTCCTGTTCCATAAACATATTGAACAGGGGATCGCTCGCGCTTAGAACTTTCATGAAAAGTTCATCCGGGACTGTTGATTCGGGATTGACCACTTGGGCTTCATAGGGTTATGGAGATACTATTATTGGTGGAAAGTCGTGATCTCTAGGGTTTATACTATGTGGAAGGACTGGGACAACAATCTATTTTCTGTTGGTCAGAATTTTGTGGACTCGATCTAGAAGTTGCTTCAAGAAGCCTTCTTGCTATGTTCAAGATACGGATGGTGTTGAATTAATTAAAGGTTCTCGTGGTTCTAATTTGTACACTATCTTGATTGAAGACATGTTTAAGTTCTCTCCAATTTTCTTGTTGTCTAAAGCCTCCAAGAACAAATCATGGTTGTGGCATCGGCGGTTTAAACCACTTGACGTCGGTTCATCATATGACCTTACAAGAAAAGATTTAGTGCGAGGCTTAAATAGATTGAAGTTTGAGAAAGATAATCTCTTGCTCGCGTGTCAACTAGAAAGAGCAAAATAACATACCACAAACCAAAATGAAAACACAACTTGGAAGTTCTTAATACCTTTCATATGGATTTATATGGACCATTGCGAGTTCAAACATTTTATGTGAAGAATATTCTTAGTTATTGTGATGTATTCGCCGGTTGTTACTTGGGTTAAGTTTTGTGATTCGAAGAGATGAGACCCCAGAGGTTGTCATCAAATTTCTAGCAAATACAAGTCGGTCTCAACAAAACTGTTAGAAACATCCGTACCAATAATGGCACATAATTTGTCAATAAAGATTTGATTGATTATTATGAACGTGTCGGCATTTTTCATCAAAAGATAGTTCTAAGGACTCCACAGCAGAACGACATTGTCGAAAGACGGAACCGTACACTTGTTGAGGCTGATAGGACAATGCTAATCTTTTCTTGGCCATGATGCTTCTTCATGGGCAGATGCTGTGGCTTACTGCATGTTACACCATAACAGATCCTCCTTTATTCACACTCATCACTGCAAAAAACCCCTTATGAGCTGGTGCATGTCAAGAAGCCTGATTCATTTCCTTTTTTGAGTATTTGGTGCTCTGGGTTACCCTACAAAATGGTCTTGAAAAATACAGAAGATCTGGAAAATTACAACAACAAGATATTGGGAATATCGTGGTTAGGCTCCTAGTAAGAAAGGGTATAAAATCTACAACAAAAGAACCCGACATATTATGGAAACTATTCACTTGCAATTCGATGAGCTGACTGAGCAAATGGCTCCTGTGCAACTCAATACAGGACCGACTCCTACTTTTTTGACGCCTGGACATATAAGTTCAGGTCTCGTACCAAATTCGATTCCGGTAGCTCCTTATGTACCCCTCACAAATAAAGATCTGGAGGATTTTATTTCCAAACCCAATGTTCGATGAATACCTGGAACCTCCTCGTGTTGAAAGACCAGTGTCTCCTGCTCCAGCAGTTTAAGTTCCAGTCAACTCAACTGGTACACTACTACCATTAATCAAGATGCACCTTCTCTAAGTCATTCACCGTCATCTTCGGCATTACAATCTCTAAGCTTACATCAAGACGTTGCAGCTGAATCTACTCTCATGGAAGACAATCCTTTTGCTCCTATTGACAATGACCCCTTCATAAATGTGTTTGCTCCAGAACCTAGGTCTAAAGCATCATCATCCGGGGATCTTAGTTTAACCGAATCTCCTTATGTCTCTCAAATACTTCATCATCTCGAGAAATGGAGCAAAGATCACCCGTTGGATAATATTATTGGCAATCCATCTCGACCGGTATCCACCAGAAAACAACTAGCAACTAATGCCTTGTGGTGCTTGTATAACTCTGTCTTGTCAAAAGTCAAACCAAAGAACTTTAAAATCTAGCATAACTGAAGATTGTGGTTTCAAGCCATTACACAGATGAGTCTCACCGATATTTGATCGACTTCAAGTATGGGAATTAGTAAATCTCAAACCAGACTGTTGTCATGATTATTTGCTTCAAGTGGATCTACAAGTAAAACTTGAAATTTTTTTTTTTTTGGGGAGTACGATGATGTTTTGAAAAAACTAGGCTCGGTTGGTGGGCCAAGGGTATCGTAAGAGGAGGGAATTGACTTCGAGGAATCATTTTCACCGGTTGCACGTATCGAGGCTATTCGAATCTTCATCGCCAATGCCGCCAGTAAAAACATGACCATCTATCAGATGGATGTCAAGACAGCCTTCCTTAATGGCGAGTTAAAGGAATAAGTCTATGTTAGTCAACCAGAGGGATTCGTTGATCCAGATCATCTGGCACATTTTTATCATCTAAAGAAGGCTTTGTATGGTTTAAAGCAAGCCCCTCGGGCGTGGTACGATACCTTGTCATGATTTCTTCTGGACAACAAATTTTCCAAGGGTGCAGTTGATTTGACATTATTCCCTAGGAAAACAGGCAAACATATTCTTCTTACTTAAATATATGTAGATGATATCATATTTGCCTCGACTGACCCTAAAGTATGTGACATATTTTCCAATGAGATGAGTTCCAAATTTCAAATGTCAATGATCAAGAACATACTAACTCCATATTATCATGGGGGACAAATGTCGTTTTTCTTAGGTTATAAGATTCTCAAAATCCCGGAGGCTTTTTATTATCAATCAAATTTGCCTTGAAATATTAAAGAATTCTGGGATGGTTCGTGGGACCTGTTGATAACCCCATGGTGGATCGCTTAAACTGGATGAGGACCCCTTAGGGATTCTAGTTGACCAAACTTAATTTCGTAGTATGGTCGGCTCCCTAATGTATCTCACTGCCAGCAGACCCAACCTTGTCGCTGTTTGTATGTGTGCTAGATATCAGGCTTCGCCTACCAAAAAGCACGTTAAAGCACTTAAATGGGTCTTTCAGTATCTCAAAGGAACCATTAACTGGGGGTCTTTGGTATCCGAAATACACCGCTATGGCACTAATAGCCTATGCAGATGCAGACCATGCAGGTTGTCAAGACACACGAAGAAGTACGTCAAGAAGTTCTCAATTCCTTGGAGATAAATTAGTCAGCTGGTCATCAAAGAAACAGAAGAGCATTGCAAACTCAACAACAGAGGCTGAATACATTGCCATGTCTGGATGCTGTGCTCATATACTTTGGATGAGATCATAGCTTACAGACTATGACTTTGTCTTTAATAAGATTCCCTTGTATTGTGACAATCGCAGTGCCATTGCGCTCTACTGCAATGATGTCCAGCACTCCGAGTCCAAGCACATTGACATTCGACACCATTTTATTCGAGAGCAAGTTGAGAAAGGCGTGGTTAAATTGTACTTCGTGACGACAGATTATCAGCTCGTGAATATATTCACCAAAGCATTACCAAGAGAGCGATTCGAATTCCTACTCCCGCGACTTGGTATGAAGAGTATGTCTCCGAAAAATCTTAAACGTCTTCAGGAAGGAGAAGAGGAGTAAAGGATGGTCCTCATAAAACCTACAAAAAATCATTTTTTTCAAGACATGTCTTCCGTTTATTAGAAAATAAAACCTACAAAAATCATAAAAATCAGAAAATAGAAAATACCGAAAATATTTTTTCAAGACATGTCTTCCGTTTATCGATAATATTTACAGTCCTAGAAATGTCATTCAATAATGACACAGGTCTTTAAATGAAGCTTGAATGGAAGTTCAAACTTTTCAAAACATGTCTAAATGGCTTGCAGTTAGTTCAGATTGCAACTCGCTTTTCAAATTGAGGAAAACATGCCGCCAAAAAGATGGTTGTTCCTAACAACAGGTGATTCCGTTCTCCCAGGCATGGGTTACTTTATATCCATGCAACCTCGATCTAATATACGCTTCAGTGCATTATTTCTTGATCTAGAAGAGAAGTCTTCTTTTTATCCAAATAATTTTCCGTCTATGATTTTTCAAAAAATTATTTGGATTTCATATGGTGGTTTACTGTTATTAGAAAATTAATCGAACTTGATTTTCTCAAAATTTGGCTCTCAATCAACGATTACTGCTCTTTAACTAGAAAACAGGTCATTGATTGAGGGGGAGAGTGGTTTTAAATTTATGATATCTAACGGGCACTTTTGATTCATCATACAAATAATTGAGAAAGGTTTTGTATCTAACAGGGTTACAGTTTAAGGGGGAGTTAAACTTGTGTTAACTCAAAAGGCCAAAGTTGTCATTTATATGAAAGTATAGGGTCGTATGTGCTATTTGCTATTTGTTTCCTAGACTCATAAAATATAAAGGACCATTTGTGCTATTTTTGCATCTCATTTAATCCCTTAGTCATACTTATGCCTTAAATAGAAAAGAAAGTAGAAAGTAAGGGGCCAAATCTATCAATTAATGAAAGTTAAACCTAGGTATATAAAGTCCTTTGCGTTTTGACTTGGTCAAAACTCCCAAGACCACTCAAACATTATTCTCTCAACCCAAAACTCAACTTTTGCGATTTGCTTGATCTGTATCCATCTATGTGATTTCATGCTTAGGTAATGTCTAGATATCATTCTTTGTCATCCTCCCATGCGTTATCTGTTAATTCATGGCATAAATCTCATTAAATCACTTGTTTTGTAGATTTTCGTTCTAAATCACCATCAAAATCTTGGTTAGTGTTTCTAATTAAGTTTTGTTTGCTGGGTTAGCATTAGTCTACATTCATGATGCTTAGTTAATGTCCTATTTGTTTCCCTAATAGCTATATTATGGTCTGTGTGATTTTCGTGCAATAAGTTGACTTTTTGAGTCAAACATGTGATCGTGTGATGTTTGCTGTTGGTATATTAGTTATTAAACATGTACGTTGGACTGTATATAATGATTCTTGATTATGCGTGGATACCTTGATTGTAAGTAGATTCTGCGCATTCAAATGTTGTTGGTTGCGTTTTGGTTGATGTTCTTATATGCGTTTTGTTAAGATGTTCTTGATTGCGTTTTGCTATAAGGTTCTTGGTTGCGTTTTGCTCTATGTTTCTTGATTGCGTTTTGTGTGGAATCCCATTGTTGCTTTTTTCCTAACTTATGCCTTTGCATTTTTCCTGACATGTGCCTTTGCGATTTGCCTGATATATGCCTTTGCGTTTTGAGTTTCAATATGCTCTTGCGTTTTGATTGTTATGGTGTGCAATGCAGGACAAAATGCAATCAATTGCGTTTTGTGTTTGAAGACCCTCATTAGCATAAATGTAGGACCCACATTTTCAATTTTTTTTTAAAATTATTGCGTTTTGATTATTTTTGAATAAAATATTCTTGCGTTTTGTCTAATTGCGTTTTACCTGATTGCTTGTTGTCTATTGCGACTTGCCTTTGCGTTTTTTCTAATTTTATTAAAATATGCCTGCTTTCTGTGGTGTTGTTGACGTTTGTTAGCCTCAAACTATGAGGTCGAAACAATGGAAGTTCGTTCATTAATTATATTATGTCTCGGTCTTTAATTAATTTAGTTGAAATATAGGCTAGACGGGGTATAAGGGCTCCTTAATTGTAAAGCTACCGATCACGTGTATTGGCGAAAGCCCAAAGTAAACCGAGCTCGGCCCGTAGAAAATACTAAGGCATGCAAGCTTTTAGTTGATACATATACAACTACACCAAGGTAGGTGAGGTTGACTTGGTCATTTGTAATTTTCCATTTTGCAAGTAATCTTCTCTTTCTCTCTCACTCTCTCTACTTTCTCTCTCTACATTTCTTCACATATTCTTCCTACTTTTCTTGTTCTAATTATGAAGTGTAAGTGAATTCTTGGATTCTACATTTGGTATCAAGAGCCTCGGGTAGATTGTGTTTGTTTTGTGGTTTTAATAAGCTCAAAATCAAGATTTCGTGGCTTATTTTACATATAAGCTCACGGATCCGATTTTTTTTTTTGGCTTATTGGTTTGTTTTTCTCACTTATTTCTTGCTTCACTTGTTCTTCACCTTCTTGAGTTTCATTTGTGGTTATAAGCTCAAATTTCGTGGCTTATTTTGGATTATAAGCTCACGGTTCAATCATTTAGGGGCTTATTTGTTTCACTTGATTGCTCCTTGAAATACTTGGTCTACATGTTATCTTGCTACACAACTTGTTACTTCGTTTTTCCTTGTTCACAATTTCCGAGCTTATTTTGATAAAATTCGAGCTTATTTCAAGCTTATTTTGGTTGCTTATTTTTCGAAGCTTATTTGTGATTGGCTCATTTGTTGTGCTCACAACCGGTCAAAAAGAGGGGACCAAGATCCACTATTTTAGCTTCAAAAGATAGGGACACTTTGTTTGGTAGTAAAAGTGGTCCACACCCGATAGTGACTCCGAGCGGAACATGTATAAGGTTGAGCGGAATATGTAAGTTTAGGACAAAGCGAAATATGCAGGTTTAGTTTAAGCGGAATATGCAGGTGAAAGTCAAGCGAAACATTACAATAACCTAAAACGAAATTAAAAATCAAGCGAAATATGTTTGTTACGAACTCAAGCGGAATATGTTAAACCTCAAGCGAAACATGCAAGACTGAACTTCAAGCGAAATATGCAAGTTTACAGATCAAGCGGAATATGTTTTAATTACAAGCGAAACATGCAAGACTGAACTTCAAGCGAAATATGCAAGTTTACAGTTCAAGCGGAATATGTTTAAAGCGAAACATGCAAGCATGAGTTCCAGCGAAATGTGTTTTTCTTTCAAGCGAATGTGCAACTTTAGTATCAAGCGAAATGTGTTTAAAGTTTGAAGCGAAATACGTAATTTCCAAGCAAAGCGAAATGTGCAATTTTTCTTTCAAGCCAAGCAAAATATGCACATTTTCAAGCGAAATATGTCAGTTTAGGTTTTTGAACTTTTAAGACATTCAATTGACAACAAACAAACCTTAATCCATAATTCAATTAACAATTCACGGATTTCTAGTGATTTTGTAAAATTCCGCGAAAGACACAACTCTTTTCTCAGTTTTAATCATAGACTTGTAAAATCCCGTGAACGTTTATTTCTTTCTTTTTACTACAACTTCAATCACAACAAATCTACTTAAGATCCTACAATCATTTTTTTCTTATAATTCTTCATCATTCATCATGACAACTCTCAATGTAACTTACTACAACGACTGTCAAATTGCATAACAACATAATGGACTGCTGGTTCAAGGGATGTCACCAATGCTTGCACAGGACTATATGCACAAATGGCGATCTCTTTTTCTTATGATACATTGACACAAGACCAAATGGTGATGCCTTACGGAAGTGCATTCTCAAAGGTCCTTACACTCCAACAATTGTCACAACACCAACTGTTCCTGCAATAGAGGATTCTCCAGAAAAGTCCTGAACAAACAACAGTCGAGACCATTATGAATATGACTCCTGAAAACAGAACTCATTTTAAATCAGAAAAAGAAGTGATTCATTTGATATTGACTGGAATTGGAGATAAAATATACTTAACTGTTGATGCATGTCAGACAGCTCAAGAAATATGGGAAGCCATCGAAAGGCTACAACAAGGTGAATCACTCAATATTCAAGATGTCAAGACAAACTTATTTTGGGAGTTTGGTTAATTCACCTCTCACGATGTAGAAACAATTGAGTCTTACTACATAAGATTCTACAAGATGATGAATGAAATGATTAGAAACAATATGATAGTTGCTACGATGCAAGTAATGTTCAATTTCTTCAACAATTCCACCAGGAGTGGTCAAGATTTGTAAACAATTGTCATGCAACACACACAGTGGATGAAGTTTAATATCAGAAACTCTTTGACATTATGAGACAATACCAAAAGGAAGTTATGACGCTCCTGTGCTTAAAAGAATGGCTAAAGAATAGCTAAACTATTTATCACTTGTTGCTTAATGCATCTACCAACTTCACGACACTTATTATCAATCATCAAAACCTCACAAATCATAGCACCAACACTCCAAAATGCTTCACTTCCAACCAGGATCTAATGCAAACTATCATAGAACAAGGCAAAAGAGATAGCCAAACAATCACACCACATCTGAGTCAGCTTGGATGAAGACAGTGATCCTGAACAAGCTCAAAGGGATAAAGACATGCAGAAAAATTTAGCTCTTATTGAAAAGTACTTCAAGAAAATCTATAAACCTACCAACAACAACCTCAGAACTTCCTCAAACACCAGAAACAAGAATATAGATACCACTCCAAGGTACAAGAATGACAATTAGTCTGGACAGTTTTGGGAATCAGAGGGCAGTAAATGTTTGCTGGGGGGCTAGTGAAAATGTTAGGTGGTCATAGTAGTGAACAGTCTGTGATTACAGTGTTTTAACTGCAAGGATTTTTGTTTTATGATAAAGAATGCAGAGTAGCCAAAACGGGTTAAAGACTTCACGTATCTCCAGGAAAAGATGTTGCTGTGTAAACAAGCTGAGAAAGGTGTTCAACTTTAAGCACAGCAATCTGACTGACTAGCAGACACAGATGAAGAAATTAATGAACAAAGAGTTGAAGCAATTAAAGTTTACATGGATAGTCCTGGGAGGCTCTATGCAAACTCAGACACTGACGCTGAGCCATTGGAAACAGGTACCAATATGATAACTGTCGATATGTGTTTGCCATATGCCATAGCAAACTTTTTTAAGCAATCTGAATCCATTAGTAACACATGTGCAGTGGAAACGGGTGACAGTAATGTCCTTCCTGACTCACCGGATATGTATGATAATGATATTCAGGATGACCAAAATGATGTAGAATGTGATGATGAACGTGTTGCACTTGCCAATTTAATTGCAAATTTAAAACTTGATGTCGATGAAAACAAAAAGATTTAAAAGCAATTAAAGAAAGCAAATGCAACATTGACTCATGAATTAACTGAGTGCAAATCTATTCTTGCGGAAACTAGTAGATTCTAGGGGAATCTAATAGTATTCAGGATAGTTGCTTAGTTGCACTTCAAAATAAACAAAACTGTGTTTTGAGAAGGTACAGGCACTTTAATTTTGTTATCGTACAGTTGACTATGAAAACTTGAACGTAAGTTAAATGACACGCTAGGACTATTAAGCTCAAAAGAATTGCATAAAAAGAAGGTTTAAAAAGTTAAGACTACGGAAATTTCTGTTGTCAAGAGAAACACGTGAGTTAGTCAAACAGTAGTCTTTTAACAAAGTCACATTATGAAGGTTTGTCATAGGAGAAAAACAAAGGTATAATGGTATTTAAAGCTTAAGGAAGAAAAAGATATTGACAAAATGATTTCAATGGAAAACCAATTAAAGTTTTTGAATGAAATTGTTTACAAAAGAAGTCAATCAATCCAGACCATTCATATGTTAGCCACCAATGCCCTACCATTTAATGGAAGGCCTACCTTTTCCAATCCAATGTACCTCAAAAAGGCTCAATATGAGAAACCATGTTTGTATGAGATCCCACATGACCAATCTGATCCTGCAAACAGACTCGTCCCCGATAGGGAAGAGACTCTGACTCTTGAAAGAAGAGAACTCGATCAAATTGATAAAGACTTGTGAAACCTTTTGACTACACAAAGTTAAATAGTCTTTATGAAATTTTTAAACCACCGACTCAGCATTATGAAATTCAGTTCGCACAGGCAAATGAAATAAGAAAGAAAATGTAGAGAAAATCATTATGAAAAACAAAAAATAAATATTTTCAAAAAACATAGATTTATTTACCAGTGTCAAAAATCTATAATGCAATGTAGACAAGCATACATTTTATGGACGTATAACATTATCATTTGAAATAAATTTATTGTCAAGCATGGGTAAAAACATTCCAAACGGACATCTTCATCTCCGTAAACATGGTTAAGATATGGAATCCTAGTTAAGACTGTTTGATGCCACTTGCCCTTAAGATCAGAATGATAGTTTTCGCATTTATACATGAACTTATGCAAGGAAATGCATGCAAATTTTAAAGTACGTTGAATCTCTTGAAAATAAAATTGATGATTTGGATTGATAATGCAGATTTCCAACATGTATGATATGCATTTTGCAAGAATGTGTTGTCTAATAGAATGTTATGTGTTCTATTGTGCACATTTCATCTGATTTAGATAAGATCACTGAATTACAATGCTTATATCTTCATAAAGTCAGGGAATGTGACTGTCTTGCACAAAAGCTTTCTAAACAAACTGAATTTGTAAGTAAAGAGATTTACACTGAGCTTTTACGAAGTTTTGCTAAATTAGAAAAACACTCAATTTCTCTTGAAATCGCTTTACAACAATGTCAAGAACAACTGAAAAATGACACAGTTTGCAAAGAAAAGGCGTCAAATGTATTTCGAAAAGAACGTGAACAATATTTTGAAATACAAGATTTGAAAGCTCAACTGCAAGACAAGAACATTGCAATCAATGAGTTAAAGAAACTCATTGAAAAATGCAAAGGAAAATCTGTGGACACTAAGTTTGATAAACCATCTGTTGTTCGACAACCAAATGCTCAAAGGATTCCAAAACCATCAGTTTTAGGAAAACCGGCTCCTTTTTCAGACTCTCTTGAGAGAACAAATTTTGCAAAGAAAAAGTCGGTTTCAAAAACTAATGAGTCAGAGGGTTTATCAAAACCAGTCACTCCACAGAATTTGCCTCAAACAGCAACGCAAGCTGTAAGAAACACAAATGTGATTAAACCAGGCATGTATCGAATTGCAAGTAGTACAACACAAACTAGAGCACCACAGTTGACTCAGACTTCTAGGAATACTAATCCTCGCGTGTCTACATCTACAGGAGTAGCTCACAGAACTAATGTTAGCAGACCACAGCCTAGGAGCAATCAAATGAAAGATAAGGTCCTGCCAAACACTAGTCAAGTGAAGTTTAAGAAGACTGAAGTAGAAGACCACCCTAGGATTTCTCGTATTTCTAATCAAACAAAGTCTGTAACTGCGTATAATGACAGTTTAAATTCTAGAACTTCGAATGTTAATGATGTTTGTGCTACTTGTGGAAAATATGTGTTTAATTTGAATCATGATGCTTGTGTTTCTAAGTTTTTGAATGACATGAATGCTAGAACTAAGAAGCCTAATGTAGTGTCTATTAGTACTAGAAAATCCAAAAGTCAAGCGAACAAATCTGTTGCAACACCCCATAAGAAAACAGTTGCATCAGAATCCACTACCACAAATTCTAAGAGTTACTATAGGATGCTATATAAGAAAACTAGTAAGGCGTGGAAATGGTGGATAGCACAACAATGCCCATCAGCATATACATGGGTTCCTAAGACAAAAAAGAAATGGGTACCTAAAGTTAGGAATGAAAGTGTGACTAAGAAAGTTAGTTTTGCCATAGATAATGTATCTAGGATAACTAATGTCTTAAAACTCACAAACACTTTAGGATCCAATTTGTCATGTATTCCATCGTCCTCTAATTCTCTTGTAGATTGTACAACTTATCCTATTCATTATTGACTCTGGATACCTTTAGAATGGCTAAGAGTTCATTTTAAGTGTTTTAAGTAAGTGTTGGCTATGTGATCTTATGTTTGCTAAGTAAGTTAGAATATGCGCATGATATCATTTTGAGGTATGGGCATCTCATTTTGAGTAGGTTTGTGTTGGGTAATGAGCATTCCATTTGTTCACGTTTAGTGATAATAAAAACGAATGGCGTATTGCATGTAATGCTACGTCAATAGTTAGATGATTAAGTGTTAAGCGTTTATGGGAAAAGTGTAAGTTATTGGAAAGGAATCATGTGAGTGAAATATAGAAGTTTGTAGCAAACTTTCTAAAAATAGAAAGTGGTTTGGTGAAATGAAAGTTATATTTAGAAAGTTTAGTAAGTAGCGTTTAAGTAAAAAGGTTTAATCAAATTAGCTTAGGTTTTTATAAAAACTTAAGGTAATGAAGTAAATTAGTTAATTAATAAATTAATAAAAAATATATAAAAATATAATTATAGGGGGGGTGGTCGATCGGTTTTGTTAGGTTTTAAGGGTTTAAGAGTCAAATTGTAAATATAGGGGGATAAGAATACATGAAGATAAGTATTAATAAAACCTAGCTCATAATTTTCTTCTCCCTCTCTCTTTTTTCCGTTAGAAACCAGCCCCCAAGGAACCCTAGGAGACGAATTTGGTGATTGATCCAAGGAAAACCTTAAAAATCGTTGTTTAGGTTCTTGCATTCAAGGTAAGCATGTTAATCCTATCTAATTCATGTATTAATGTAACACTTATGATGGTGGATTTTAGGGTTTCATAAAATACAGAATATTAATGATATTCAATGATGCTAGAGTGATTAGGGCTTGATTAGGGTCATGTTCAATGAATTAGTTATGGTAGATTTGCGTTAAAACTTGATTTAGGGTTGAGCAGAATTTTGGGTCGTGTTCAACGACTGATATCTAGATGATAAAAACGTGTATTGATATGTTTTGCGTTAAAACTTGATTTAGGGTTGAGCAAAATTTTAGGTCGTGTTCAACGACTGATATCTTGATGATAAAAACATATATTGATGTGTTTCTTGAGCCTATGAATAAGCCAAAAGAGTCTACTTTCCATAAAATCCAGCCTCGAATGATTTTGAGTTCTAGAAGTCATTCAAATATTGTTTACACTAAAAGTTGTCAAAACAATAAAAATGGGTCAGAATTTGGTCATTTTTGGGAGGTTAAAACCCTAACTTAAAAGTGGAATTAAGGTTATCCAATCTACGGTAATTAATTTATATATGTATAATGGTGTTTGAGCACCATTCAAATTTTTGGTAATTGTCACAACCATCAAACAGATTTGAGATGTCTCTTTACCAAAAATGTTTGATTTGGATAGTCAATATTCTCTATATCTGTGTGCATATGGTGAATTGATTACATTTGTTGTGTGGTGGTTGACCAACCTCAATCCCTTAAAAGTTTAATCTTCAAAAACATTTGTTCTTAAAACATTTGCACACTCAATTACTTCAAAATATTTCAAAAAAAACAAACATTTACCTTGGCAGTACTTTTTCAACAAGGTACTGTTTGTTTACACTTGCTGTACTTTGTATAAAGGTATGCTTGTTCAACAATAGACATTTTTATCAAAAACAAAATTTATTAATCTCAAAGTAAAGTTTTGATAATTCATACCAGTTGTTTAAGCATCTTTCACAGCTTCTGTTGTACACATAACATGAACAGATGTTCAATACAAAGGCAATCTCCCACTTTCATCTTCAACTTCCATTCATGTTCCTGCATCCTTTATCATCAACTTCTTGATAGAGGATCTCTTCTTTACTAGCCAGCATATGAATACAATAGTACCATCCTCTACTCTAGTGTATGACTCCATGATGGGTTCATTAAGTCTCCACCGTAAGATTTCCCAATCTTCTTGATTCTTCAGAGTCATCATCATATTTCGGCAGTCTACCCAAATAGTTGTTAGATCACAAGAAGTATCAAACTAAAAACGGTTGGAAGGAATGTGTCATAGAAAAGTCTTGAACACTCGATATAGATGATACAAATCCTGTCTATCTCAAGATATGCAGTATCTCCATAAAAGTATTCAAAAGCCGGAAATGATTATTTTGCTCTGTGAATGTTGAGGATACTCTCCATTAGGTGAATCAATATCTGGAGCTTGTTATCATGGGATTCCTTTAGTGATTCTCTTTCTTGTGCATTCTTTTCAAAAGTCATACAATCCTAAGATTTTCTAAGCTCATCAATTGTTTCTGTTCTCATCTTATAGCTTATTGATGGTTGTTCTTCAGAAATTGTAGCTTTTATCTTCCTGAGGAGTCTCTTTACATTTCTTTCCGTCAATCATCGGCTTTCTCTCTCTGAGTCAAATTGGAATAAAAAATCTTTGAAGGAGTCTTTAATAGATCTTGACTTTGTCATACAGTTCCTTCATCTGTGGATACTTTAGCTTTTGCAAATTCTTGTATCCTTGACCTTTTAAAAAGTTCATCATTTGATTCCTTTCTTGAGCAAGAGAAGTAGGTTTCCTCAAAGTAGTCTTTGGCTTTGCTTTCTTCAATTCTTCAAACCTTTTTCTTTCTTCTTCTGCATCCCATTCAGCTTGAATTTTTCTAGCAACCTCCTCATCATTTGTAGTCTAAAGGCCTTGATTTTTTTTGAAGATTAATTTCTTCTTTTTGGGTTCTTCTACCAAGATCCCTTTGCCTTTATCTTTCGGGTCAGTAGCTTGAGATGGTTGTTGAGGTTGAGGTTGTATGGGACCAGGAATGCTTAAACCTCTTGGTCTAGAGATATTAAGAGAGATATCAGCAAGAACTTCATCAACTTTAAACTGTTCTTCAGGCTCTATATTTTGAGTTGGACGGATTGGGCTTGAAGGACCTGCTTCATCATTAAAATTTAGGGTCCTTGGAGTAATAGTACTCTGTCTAGCAGTACTTTGAACTGCCTCCAAATCCAGTTCTTCAGTATCTCCACTCTTTACATCAGAAGCCTTTTTCTCCTCAATATTGATTTCTTCAGTCCCATCACTTTTTCTTTCCAAGTCAGGAGTAACAGCAGCATCTTTGTCAACAATATCTTCAAAGAAAGGATCTGCTGTATAATCATCTTGAACATAGTGCTCTTCAGACAAAGTACCTTCTTCCTTATTCCTCCCCAATTTGGCTGAAGACACTTTCTTCTTGTGCTTCTTTCTTCGTCTCTTTTGCTTCTTAAGGTGCTGACTTTCCACCCAAAAGGCGTGATGTTTGACCACTGGTTCTACCACTTTTTACAGGTTCTTGAGTTTGGCCTTGAGCTTGCGAATCAGTTTGGCTTGAGAAAGGGTTTGCTTCTTGAGTCTCCTAACTTCCCTGTTTAAAGCATATAGATCCAAAAGTCCCTCATCTCCTCCAGATGTTTAAGACGCATCTGTGGGAGTGTAATCATTGGGAGATTTTGGAATATTAGCTGCACCGTGAGTTTCAGCCGTACCTTGGAAGTCAGCAGTACCTTGTACTGCAGCAGTACCTTGTACTTCAGCAGTACCTTGTACTTTAGCAGTCCCTTGAGAGTTATCAGTTCCTTGAACTTCAGCAGTACCTTGTGAAATACTAGCTTGAGCAGCACTTTGATCAGTGGTACCTTGAGCATCCCGTGCATCCCTAGAATGAGGACTAGTACTATGTGCTTCCTCTGCTTCTAATGTTGTTACAACCTCTAACATAGTGGAGTCGAGGTGTATATACTACATGAGAAACTTAGGGACTGTGCTTTCTCATAAAGGTAAAAACTTTAGAGGGAAGAGTAACGGATGGTAGAAAATTTTGAGGTCTGGTTACTCCCTCTAATTGCTTGTTCAAAAACAATTGGATGAATCTAGGATACATAAGAAAAGGTGTACCATTTGAAATATGTCCTAGCATCCCATTCATAATCATCAAGGAGAAATTGAACTTTTGATTTGTGGGAGACCTACAGAGCAGATGCGTTGTTTGTCCCAAATTGTTCCCATGTAGTGCTCTATAGGACTAAGACAGTGAAGTAAGACATGTACCAAATACTTCCCGATGAGGGCTAAATAAAGGTTTAGAGAAAGTAAGTTGTGCTAAATTACCCTCGTAGCCAATATCTCTGAGCATATCCAAAATAACTTGCTTAGGAAGCACTCAACACCATGCGCATCATCAAAGAGTAGGTCAGCGCGAATGGTTTTTCAGAAATCAAAAATCTTTTGCACTTCCATGGCGCGAATGTGAGGTAAGTCACTTGATCACTACTGTGAGAAGCGGTAGCCCAAATATTGTTGAAGCCATGGAACGATTAGATCTTGGATAACTAACTTAAGAGTAGTAATTGAGCATCCCGTGGAATAATCGATGATTTGATAATAAATCAGCATTCTGCGCCGTCTTCTCCACACTAAGCAATCATGTTGTATCCTTTGTTACAAGTGCGATATTTTCCATTTTGAAAAGAATTGATGTGTGTCGGAGGTATAGTTAAAAGTTTGTGAATGTAAAGAGATAAATTGAGAGAAAATGCAATTCAGTGGAGGGGGATATTTATAGGTTGTGTTGGATTAACTAGAAAGATACCATTGTAAATAGTTTTATAGCGCAAAAAAGTATGTTTGACCGTTTGATCGAACGTTTAGAACAGTACTTAGTTGTCTAAGGTGTTTACTTTCTAAGTCAAGCAGTACTTTGAGTTGGCTAAGCAGTACTTCATCTTAAAAGATTTACAATCTCAAAATTTGTCAGCCAAATACCATGCAATTTTGCAAATATTATCTCTTCAACTCATCACTACTCTGAACAACCATTCATATCTTCCCCTCAAATGTAGCTAGAGCACTTCCAAAGATCCATTCTAACCAAAACAGTACTTCACTTGTGCACCAGTACTTTACATGTGATCCTCCCCCCCCCTCAAAAAAAATTTTTTTTTTTTGGTTAAAAACAGCTATGCGTTCATCATCCCTAATAGTTACCACCAGAGGTTAAAATCTTGCCAAGTCAAAGCCCTTTGGTGAGTAAATCTGCTTACAGTGTCATCAGTGTGAACCTTGACCACATTAATGAGCCTCTGCTATAACAGATCTGAATAAAGGTGATGTTGAATCTGAATATGCTTGGTCTTTGAGTGTGATGAAAAGATTCCCTCACAAGCATATGGTACTCTCCCATTTTATGATGGATTTTCAGTGTTCATGAAGTTAAATCCATTATCAAGTGGTGATTTTTGCATCACCAAAGCACCTGAGCACAACAACTTGCGCGGCTACATATTCTGATTCTGTAGTTGAGATAGCCACATAATATTTTGTTCTTGCATTGCACAGTGGTACAGTCTTCTTCCAAGATTTTGACATCCTCTCTAAGATTGTTCTTCTTCATGATTGTCCCCAACTTAGTCACTGTCGGAAAAGTTCCAATGATAAGGAGGTCCTTAGGTTACCATAGACCCTAGTTTGGGTTGATGTTGAGGTACCATAAAAAGTTCCTTTAACGCATGCAGGAGAGAAACCTTTTGGAGTGACTTGAATCTTGCACACAGACAACAGCAAACATTATGTGCTGGTCTGGAAGCAGTGTAAGTAATGAGACACCCAATCATAGACCTATAAAGATGTACATCAACTTCTTCACCTTCTTCATCTTTTCCTAGAGATTTATGAGCTTCAATTGGAGTAGATGCTGGCTTAATGGTTCTAAAGTCAAATTTGTTGAGAATATCTTTCACATATTTGTCTTGACTTAGAAAAATACCAGCATTAAGATTGCTTGACTTGAAGCCCCAATAGAAAGGAGTTCACCCATTGCAACTCTCTTGAACTCTTTTTGCATCAAGTTTTCTAAATCCTTCACCATAGGAAGACTTGGTAGAACCAAAGATAATTTCTATACATATACTTGTACCATCATGTTATACTCTTTCTATCCTTCTTAATAAAGAGTCTTTATCAATAGCCCCTCTCCTATAGCCATGTTTCAAAAGAAAAGTGGAGAGTCTTTCATACCATGCTCGTGGGGCTTGATGTAGGCCATAAAGTGCCTTGACAACTCTGTAGACCTTGTTTGGATGAGTAGGATCTTCAAAACCTGGAGGCTGTTTTACATACACCTCTTCTGTTATATTCATATAAAAAGGCACTTTTGAAATTCCATCTGATAGACAGTAAAGGCCCATGAATATGCAAATGCAAAAAGGTCTGATTGCTTCAATTCTGGCAACGGGTGCGCAAAAAATTCATCATAATCCACACCTTCCTCTTTGTTTGTACCTTGTGAAACTATCGTGCCTTTATTCTTGATAATAGTACCCGTTCATCCTTTGTTCCTAAAAAACCACCATTTAATTCCAATCACTCTCTTGCCATTCTGGTAAGTCACTAAATACCCATACCTTCTTGTAGCTTGGGATTGAAGCAGTTTTCTTGGCATCGCTTCAACCCACTTTTATCAGCGAAAGCTTAGGAGACTTTCTTGGGTTCCTCTGAGATAAGAAACAGCAACAAGCATGTCTGTCTGATCCTTGTGGTTAGTTCTAGTTAGTTTGTAATAAAAGACGGCAATGCTTGATGTTGGGTTAGACTGTATTTCTTTAAGCTTTCTTCTTGTTAGAACCCCATTAGTACTTTTGCCAATAATCTGACTTTGAGTGAATCTTATGAATTCTGTGTGTAGGAGTAGAGCTGACATCAATGGTGTGATTCATGTTGTTGTAGTCAGGCGCCCCATCTTCCTCAGTGTCAGTATGTTCAGCATCAAAAGAGTTTGTAGAGAAAACACCATCTTTTGGAACATCATCATCAGAATCTGTAGGTGTGTTACCAGTACTTTGAGGAGGTGTTTTAGCAGTACTTAGAGTGAAAGTACTGTTGGCACATGCTTTTTCCTTTGCAAGTGCAATTCTCTTCTTTTCTTCTTCAAAAGCGGTCCTTTGAGCATCATGATGAAGTTTAGCAAGAGATTCTTGTATGCAATCAAATTCATTAAGCTCCTTCATGTTAGATGCTTGCTCTTCAGAGGATAATGAAACTTCTTTGTCAGCAGTACGTTCCTCTGAATGCATAGGCTGAGCTGTATGAATGCTTGGACCATAAACAATGAACTGCTGGTCATCTAAATCTTCAACATCATCCAAAGTTGATACTTTTTCTCCTGACTCTGCATAGTTTTCTTTCCTTACAGGAATGTAATTCATTGAAGGAGATAGAAGTTCAAGATCAAACATCTAATCAGGACCTTTTCCTTTTTGATTCTCCTGATCTTCCAAGAAAGTCTACAATGATGACATCTGAACTTTTCTTGTTAGCCATGTTATAGACTTAAAACTTTGCTGATAAGTAGAATATCCTCAACGGATAGCTTCTTCTGGAACTTGCCATCAAAAACTCCCCCCCCCACTTCCTATTTGATCTAGGGTATTTAGTATAGTCGAGAAACATCCAAAAGGTCTCATTGTACGGATGTTAAAGAGTCTACCCATCAAATTTCATAAGGAGTCTTCATTTGAGGTTTAGTTACCAAGACTCTGTTAAGCACATAACAAGCAGTATTGACTGCTTCAGCCCAAAATTGAATAGGTAAAAGTGAGTCTGCTAGCATAGTTCTAGCAGCTTCAATGAGAGTCCTATTCTTTCGTCTGACAAAACACTCATTATTACTGAGGAGGTCCGTGACCAATGCTTTATTCTCTCTTGTTTCCTTTCTTGGTACAAAACTTCGTTCATTAGTTGATTCTTGAACTCTGTTCCATGGCACACCTGTTGGTATTTTACTTTATGTCTTAGGCCTATTTTCTTAAGCCACAATCAGATCATGGAAGCATATCATTCGTCTACATCCTTGTAGGCCAAGAAAAAAACACCCATGAATTTACTACAATCATCAGTGACCACCAAGGCAGTACTTTTTCCTGTGAACACTCTCTACAGAAAACAGGTTCAAAAATTAATCCATATAGAGAGCAATTCATAAAGTTCTCTGTCTGGTTCTATTCTTCATCTTTTGCAAAGAAGCCCTGTGCTGGTCTTACCCTTCCTACTGCCACGTCATGAAATGATCAAAGCTTGAATGTTCTTGGAAGGAAACCTCCCTAAACCAGATTGCCTTGAACATCTTGTTAATTTTCTTGAAGTTACATGCCCAATTTCTGTTGCCATAAGACACGCTTATCTTTGTTGCCTTTCGCAACCAGTCAAGTTACAACTCGGAGGTATAAATATCTTCAGATCCTGACTGTATACATCATTTTTCTAGGAGCTCATAGTTCACCAAATCATTATAAACAAACTTGAATTTTGCGAGATAAGGATAAGATATCCTTATCAGTGAGACGGACATGGGATTCTTATCACAGATGTCAGAAACAGAAAGGAGATTGAACTTAAGCTCTCCACATAGCTGACTTTCTAAAAGGATAGGCAACGATGTCTTGATGGTTCCTATGCCGTGTTTATTCTCCTTTTGGATCATTTTCCAAATGCCACGTAACCACCTTTGAATTCTTTAAATCAGGACAGTTTGTTCTTGTCTCCTGTCATGCTCCAGAGCATCCACTGTCAATTATAGTCATAATCACTTGAGGTCTTCTTCTGGATTTGCCCTGTACAATTCAATTTTTGAGAATTAGACTCTATTAGGGACCCATGTCTTAAATGAATTGGAATACCCTAATGGTGTTACTACTCAAATTGGATTGAGTGTGTAAGATCCATTTATCCCATATTCCACAGAATCTAGATAGTTCCCTTTGATATCTTTTTTTATTTTGTCTCATGTTTGTTTTGGATTTATCATGTCACCCCTTTGACTCTTATTTTTGTGAAGTAACTGCTGAGATCCAACAGTATTCCTTTCTATACCAGATAGACTTACATATTTTTCTTGGGTCTTTGTGGTCTGTACGGAGTCCTTGTGGTAGAGACCTTGATGTTGGTGAAAAAAAAATTGAGGTTCTAGGTCTTTTTTATCCATACTTGGTTAATAAGGTCTACCTAGTACTTTTGGATAGTACTGCGTCGTGGTAGTCTAGGTCTAGCAGTACCGTGATAAAATACGTTAGCAGACTTTTTGAAGGTACTATTCGTGTCATTTTTGGTCTAGCAGTACTTTTCAACCTTACCTTGCTAAGCACTACTGATGGGTAAATGACCTCCTTTGGTGAGGTATCTAGAGTTTCTGAGAAGTTATATGGTTCACCTTTTTATGTTATTCACATGACTGGTCTTTGTGTCCTTAACCCTGTGATCCTTGAGGTTTATGAGTTTGGGTTTGTTTGAAGGTGCTTTCATGTAGATTACAGTTCTTGATTAGGTGATTAGAACTGTAACATACAAAACATAATTTACCCCCTTTGTTCCCAAGTCCCTTTGTCCTAGATTCTTGACCAACACTGTTTTGACTGTTTGGAGACTTGTTTTCAGAATAGTTGTTTCTCTGTTTTTGAGTTAAACAGTTTTCTTTTGAATTTTCTGAAAAATCAGTCTCTTCATCATCACTATCAACCCAATCTTCAATTATGACTTTATTTCTATCAATTTCTGGTTGACTAGTCTTTGTTTTCTCTTGATTAACAACCTTATTCCTAATGGCTAGTTCATCTATCCCAGTAAAAGAGACATTTGCCCTAGGTGGATTTAATTGTTACCTGTGGGTGGAATGGTCTGCTTTGTACTGCATTTTCTCTTTTGAAATTTTTCATACAAAGGATCATCAAGTTTCATACCCTAGATGAATTGTTATTTTCTCTCTATACTGTATTCAATCCAAAATCCTATACTTGTTTTACAGACAAATATCTTTGTTTGTTTAGGACTTCATTTTGAAGTCAGCAGATTTGACCATTTTTCTAGTTTTATCTTGAACATCTCTCTGCTCTTATGACTTGATCTAATTTCCTTTGGTTTTTCTTCTAGTTTCAAATTCACTCATCTTTAAGTCATATTCCTTTCTGTTCATACTTATCAGTGCAATTTTGTTGAAAAATATTTGGGTACCGTTCGTTTAGGCAATGATCAATTTGCTTCAATTCTTAGCTATGGAGATTTGGTTCAAGGAAATATTACGATCAACATGGTTTACTACGTCAAAGGTCTCAATCACAATCTTTTCTCGGTTGGTCAATTCTGTGATGCGGATTTGGAGGTTGCATTTCGGAAATCTACGTGTTTTGTTAGAGATCTTCAGGGAAACGACTTACTAACCGGTAATCGTGGAACTAATCTCTATACAATTCAACTTGCTTTCAAAAAAGGATGTTGTGATTGGTTTACCAAAACTGAAGTATGTCAAGGACCAACTATGTTCCTCTTGTGAAGTGAGTAAAGCAAAACGAAGTTCATTCAAGTCAAAGACTGTTCCAAGTTCAAAAGGTCGGTTGAATTTGCTTCACATGGACTTATGTGGTCCAATGCGGGTTGCTAGCATCAATGGGAAGAAATATATTCTGGTAATTGTCGATGACTTCTCAAGATATACTTGGACACTCTTTCTACGTTCCAAGGATGAAACACCAGAAGTTTTAAAAGAATTTCTGTTCGCACTGACAAAGGCACTGAGTTCTTAAACAAGACACTTAATGCATTCTTTAAAGAAGAAGGAATTGAGCATCAAATTTCTACTCCTCGAACACCTGAACAGAACGGCGTTGTCGAAAGACGAAACCGTACTCTCGTTGAGGCTGCTCGAAAGATGCTTTCAGTATCTAAACTTCCTTTATTCTTTTGGGCTGAGGCGATCGCAACCGCATGCTATACTCAAAACAGATCAATCATCATCCCAACTCATGAGAAAACGGCATACCACATCATTAATGACAGAAAACCCTTAATTAAACACCTTCACATATTTGGTTGCACTTGTTACCTAACCAGAAATGGTGAAAACGTGGATAAGATGAAAGAAAAAGGGGATCCGTGCATCTTGGTGGGATACTCCACTCAGTCAAAGGGATATCGTATCTACAACAAGAGAACAAGATTGATAGTTGAATCCATACATCTCAGATTTGATGAGATCAAAGAGATGTCAGAGACGTCTGTTGCTAATGACACTTCAGGCCTCGTTCCCCAACGACAAAAGGCGTCAGATTATGACAACCCTGACCCCGCACCAGAACTACAAAATGTTTCTCCTTCAGCAGGTACAACAGTTCCATCACAACAGGAGTTGGATCTTCTTTTCGGTCCTTTGTACGATGAATTTTTCAATGATGGTACTTCTCGTGTCAACAAGTCTTCTTCTCCCACCGACAATTCTATTCAAAAAGACACACTACCTTCAACGCATATTCAACCTACATCAGAACCGACAACTCCAACAAATGTTCATGCTGAGGAAAACAACGATAATCAAGCAGAATTTACCAATCCTTTCTGTACACCGGTACAAGAAAATGTTGAGTCTTCCTCACGCAATATTGGTACTTCAAATATGCATACCTTCAATCAACCTTAAGGTTCCGAATACCGATGGAAAAAAGATCACCTGTTAACTCAAGTTCGTGGCAATCCATCCAAGCTAGTGTAAACAAGACGACAACTAGCAACAGATCCTGAAATGTGTATGTTCGCACTCACCGTGAGTATTGTTGAATCGAAAACCATTAAGGAGGCAATGGCTGGTTCCGCATGGATAGAAGCAATGAAGGAAGAACTTCATCAGTTTGACAGACTACAAGTCTGGGAACTCGTTGACAAACCTTTTGGAAAAGAACGTAATCAAGCTAAAGTGGTTATGGAAAAACAAAAAGGATGAAGACCAAAGTGTAATTCGAAACAAAGCACGACTTGTAGCAAAGGGTTATGCTCAAGAAAAGGGTATTGATTTCGAAGAATCATTTGCTCTAGTTGCTCGCTTGGAGGCTGTCAGGATTTTTGTTGCATATGCTGCACATAAGTCTTTTCCAATTTATCAGATGGACGTGAAAATGGCGTTTCTTAATGGTCCATTGAAGGAGGAGGTTTATATTGCACAACCAAATGGATTCATTGATCCTGATCATCCAGAAAAAGTTTACCATCTAAGGAAAGCTCTATATGGATTAAAACAAGCTCTTAGAGCATGGTATGATGAACTCTTAAAATTCCTGATTTCCAAAGGTTTTACTAAAGGTATCATTGACCCGACCTTATTTACGATAAAATACGGGGAGGACATTCTACTTGTGTAAATTTACGTTGATGACATTATTTTTGGTTCTACAAACCCTAAATTTTCTAAACGATTTGAAAAATTAATGCACAGTAGATTTGAGATGTCCTTAATGTGGGAAATTAAATTCTTTTTAGAACTTCAGATCCACCAATTCCCACGCGGTATTTTTATTAATTAGGCCAAATATACTTTAGAGATTCTTAAAAAACATGGTATGGAAAAAGGACAAAGCATTGGTACACCAATGGCTACGAAACCTAAATTAGATGCAGACTTGAGAGGTGAACCCTTATTTGGGTTTGTGTTTTATCATACCTTTTGGGAGGAGGTAACTTGTTCGTGCTTATAACGTTGTGAATAAGACTTGACAAATCTAACAAAGGTGTGTGATTTTTCTTATGGTGCTCAATGCTCACATTTGCTATCACTTTAGATATGTGTCTCATAGATGAGGATTTTGTCAAGAGATTGCGATTTACTTATATTTTGGTCTTGGTATGAGTTCGACGTCGCGTGGATAAACAAGATATAAGACACAAGTTTAGGTTGTTCTACTTCAGCATCAGGTTCGTTATACTTAATTTTCTTCATCAGTAATCATTACATAGAGCCTACAGAATTGAAGATTCAAGAAATGGTTAACATATGGGTTTCAGGGGAAGCTTAGTGTTAAAATGTTTAACCATTTACATGCTACATCGAGGTGAAGGTTTTTACTACTGCTAGCCTTTGTTATTACTGCTAGTGTAAGTTTCTACTACTCAAGTTTATTTTTCTTATGGTGCTTAATGGTAGGTAATTTAAGACGTTGGAATTATTGGATTAGGAGTGTGATATTGGTTTGTAGTTGTGAAGATTAAAGTTGCATACTTTAGTCCCCAATTTGATGATGACAAAAAAGGGGAAGAAGATTTGATGATTTGCAACTTATAGATCCTTGGTAGCTTCAGGGGAAGTTTCATTCGTATATTAACTTCAAGGGAAGTTCGTGCTTATTTGGTTTTGTCATTATCAACTAGGGGAAGATTGTTGGGAATTATATTTGAGTTGATAAGACAAAACACGAATGAAACAAGATGGAAACAAAAGGACCAAAGTCGTCATTGTGGGATTCTACAAGATATAGAAGAAAATAAAGATTTGGTCAAAAAGGGATAAAGATGAAGAGATAAAGATTTTGTCAAACTCATTAAATAAAGATTTGGTCAAAAAGAGATAAAGATGAAGAGATAAAGATTTGATCAAACTCATTAAATAAAGCTTTGGGCAAACTTATTAATATCTTTTAATAGTTTCCATGTAAAGCCTTGACTCTTTATGCTATAAAAGGAGGTCTAGACATATTGTTTTCAGTATCCAGAAAAGTGTGTGTGTATACAAGGATCAATGTAGACGTCTATAGTTTGTGGTGTAGCCTCAAGGTCAAGGTAACTTGATCCTTGTTATAGGTAGATAACATGTATATTCTGATCAATTAATAGTGGGCTTGGAATGTTTGGTAAAACTCTTGTTGATGATAAACATTGTTCTTTATTTGTTTAATTTCGTTGTGCATATATGTTATCAATGTTATTAATTCTTAGATATAATTGAGGTTCTAAAACAACTGAGCTTAAACGATCTTAGGAATTTATTTCAGACTCATTGTTAGAAGCAATACAGGAAGATTCATCAGTTTGACAGACTAAAGTCTGGGAAACTCATTGACAAACCTTTTGGCAAGAGACCGTAATATGCTAAAGTGTTATGGAAACAAAATGCGGATGAAGAACAAACTGTATATCGCAAAAAACATGACTTGTAGCAAATGGATATGCTCAGGAAGAGGGTATTGATTTCAAAGAATTATTTGCTCCAGTTGCTCGCTTGGAGGCTGTCAGGATTTTTGTCGCATATGCTGCACACAAGTCTTTTCCAATTTATCAGATGGACGTGAAAATGGCATTTCTTAATGGTCTATTGAAGGAGGAGGTTTATGTTGCACAACCAGACGGATTCGTTGATCCTGATCATCCAGAAAAAGTTTACCGTCTAAGGAAAGCTCTATATGGATTAAAACAAGCTCCGAGAGCCTGGTATGATGAACTCTTAAAATTCCTGATTTCCAAAGGTTTTACTAAAGGTATCATTGACCCGACCCTATTCACGATAAAATACGGGGAGGACATTCTACTTGTGCAAATTTACGTTGATGACATTATTTTTGGTTCCACAAACCCTAAATTTTCTAAACGATTTGAAAAATTAATGCACAGTAGATTTGAGATGTCCTTAATGGGGGAAATGAAATTCTTTTTAGGACTTCAGATCCACCAATCCCCACGCGGTATTTTTATCAATCAGGCCAAATATACTTTAGAGATTCTTAAAAAAACATGGTATGGAAAAAGGACAAAGCATTGGTACACCAATGGCTACGAAACCTAAATTAGATGCAGACTTGAGTGGTGAACCCGTAGACCAAACTGACTACCATAGTAAAATTGGGTCACTCATGTATCTGACATCTAGTAGACCAGACATAGTGCAAGCAGTATGTTATTGTGCAAGATATCAAGCAAGACCGACTGAAAAACACCTCAAAGAGGTTAAAAGGATCTTTCGATACTTAAGAGGTACCATTAACATGGGACTCTGGTATCCGAAGGGTTCTGGCTTTGAACTAACAGCTTTTTCAGATGCCGATCATGCCGGTTGCGTTGATACTCGCAAAAGCACTTCTGGAGGAATACAGTTCCTAGGTGATAAGTTAGTCAGCTGGATGTCAAAGAAGCAAGACTGTACTGCAATGTCATTCGCAGAGGCTGAATATGTGGCGTTATCTGCAAGTTGTGCTCAAGTAATGTGGATGAGGACACAGCTTCAAGATTATGGCTTCAACTACAACAAAATACCGTTGTATTGCGACTCTCAGTCAGCCATAGCAATCTCATGCAACCCCGTGCAGCACTCCCGTACCAAGCACATCCATACTCGGTATTATTTCATCAAGGAACAGGTTGAAAACGGTATAATTGAATTGTACTTTGTCAGAACTGAATATTAATTGGCTGATATGTTTACTAAAGCCCTATCCGAAGATAGGTTTCAGTATCTTGTCAAGCGAATTGGTATGAGATGTTTGACTCCAGCAGAACTGGAGGTTCTGACAAATGAATTTGCTTGATACTTCATCAAACATCAACATGTAGATATTTTTTTTGAAAAAAAATACAAAAATATAAACTTTCAAAAAGAAAATACAAAATAAAAAAAATCAGAAAATGTTTCAAAAAATATTCTTCTCGACATGTCTCTTGGAATCGATAACATTTACGTACCTAGAAATGTTGATTAATATCGACACGGGCGTGTAAATGAAGTTCGAACAGGAGTTTCAAATGTTTTCAAAACATGTCATTTCTAATTTTTCTTTATGACTTGTAATCACTCTCAGATTGCAACTCGGACCCGAACGACAAAGGAGAGTGTACGCATAAGTGCGCTTATCCTTAGCGTTAGAAGAGAAGTCTTCTAACATTTGGTTTTTCAAAAAGTTGAACACAATTTTTCAAGAATTTCTCAATGACGATTCAAAATCTTTCAAAATTGTGTGTTCAACACTCCATCTTTCAAGGGGGAGTTTTTCGAAAAACAACATTTAATGAGTTTGGATACATCATCTCACGACCATTCTTATGTATTCAAACCATTCCCAAAAAGTCTCTTAATAACAACAAGATAATAATGACAATTCAATAGAATGATAGTTATAAGATGACTAAGTGTTCAACCTCAATTTTATATTCATTTTACAACTTGGTATCATTGTTTTTGGTGTCAAACATATGTAAAATCGAGGGGGAGCAAGTTTATGTTCCATGTAATTCATGCTAAGTAAAAGTTTTCCCCATGGTATTTCAAGACAAATTTTAATCACAAAGTATTTCAAAAACTAAGTGAATTAGTATTTAAAATAAGGGGAGAAATGTATTTAAAATGTGATCTTGAAAATAATAAGTGATCTTATCGACTCAAAGTGCTTGATACTCTTCGAAAAAGGTTTTATGGTTACGATCTCATACCCTACAACATCTTATTTCACGACGATTCTGAAGTCATAAGGTGGTAAGGTTAGGTATTTGTCCTATGATCCAACCAGAACCGGAGGGATCTACCCAAGGACACTCCATAGTTAGAAATAGCAGTCCTTAGGTATGATTGGAGATGAATGTGTATAAGGGAAGAATGCCGACTAAGATTGAGCTAACACTGGAACAATCACAACAAGGTGTTAGTAATGACGTCTTGGTAAGCATTGAAGGGGTTGAAGAATTAAAAAGAAATGTATGGATAAAGGGTCGTGAAAAGAAAGAAGCCCTCCAACAAACTTAGGCAGAAATCGGGTCAGTACATATGCTGTCGATATCACAATGTTGATTGCTGACATTGAAAGAAGAAATCTAGACCAGTGATGCAATGGCACAACCTTCCCAGCCATTCTGGGTTATTCTCTCAAAAGAAACTTGTCTCATTTGTCAGGAGATACACGACGACTTCATTGACTTTCTCACTCCGAGTTATTTCGATATTGAATAGGATGGCAGTCGGCTCCAGCCTTCGATTACTTAAAAACAAAAACGTACTAATCGAGTCTTAGAGCAAAGAGATCCATAAAAAATCTTCATTAGGGACCACATTCCATTTCTAACACTTGTTAGAACACCAATAAGTCAAAAAGCTATTAAACAGAGTCCTATCGCAATTATCTTGTGCGATTGTGCCAGAACATCTGAGTGATACTTATGTACTCACAATTGAAGATGGGGAAAAAAAAAAAAAATTTTTTCTGTATGCAGCCAGCATCAAACAGGCTCTTGTGTAGGTGACTTGCGATGATTCTATATGAATCAACTTGTGTTTGTCAACTGGAAGAAAAGATGGTGCGATCAAGTGAATACACTTGTTTCAGGAATGAATTGACGACTAATCAGAAAGATAGTAAAACTATTGGATTCCTCTTATCATGTTAGTCTGCTTTGAGACGTTCCATGGGTAATGAGGAACAGCAAGCATGGTAAATCTAATACCTCTATGTTAGAAGGGACCATTACGCTTTGAGCTGGATACGGAAACCCATGTCAAGGAGATTCTTAAATCTACCAGATCACAGGTTACATTATTTTATACTGTAAAACGGTTCCTACGGACCAGAGGTTAATCTAACCAATCCGGACAAATGACAAAGCATAATCGTCCACTCCGCCTTTATTGCTAAATGTTTTATTTCAGGATACATAAAGATGGAGATGTGATGCCTCATTCAGTTGAGTCGGATTCATGACCCATGTCATGCTGAAACTACATCAAACTACAAAGACATACTATAAGCATCAAGATTCAAGAATCATGAAAGCTTAAGAATTAAAGACAAAGACTTCCGCACAAACTCTGATATACAAGATCTTCCTTCAAAGATATCAAGTCTATCAAGGGAGATTGTTAGCAAGCTTTCAAGATGATGCAAAGTATGAGCATGTTGGTCAAGATACAAGATCGCAAGGTGGCAAAGACGATCAAGACGGAAGGATAAAGATTTAAAGATCTTAGACGAAAAGACAAAGTCAAAAGACAATGACAAAGGCTCAAGATCAAAGATCACAAAGCATGAAGGAACAAGCCTGCAACATAGACAGAGACAAAGATCATAAGAGCTCAATGACAAAAGCAATCTCATTGATCTCACGAAGGAGTGTCACAATGAACTCACTTCGGGGGAGATTGTTAGCCTCAAAAATATTGAGTCGAACAAGAAGTTCGTTCATTAATTATATTAGGTCTCAGTCATTAATTAATATACGTTGTATTAGGCTAGACGGGTAAACGGGCTCTTAAATGTAAGCTAACCGGTCACGTGTATTGGGTGAAAGCCCAAGTAATCCCGAGCCCGGCCCGTAGAAATACTAAAGGCATGAAAGCCTTTTATTTTGATACATATACACCTCACCAAGGTAGGTGAGGTGAGTTGGTCATTTGTATTTTTCCATTGTGCAAGTAATCTTCTCTTTCTCTCTCTACTCTCTCTCTCTACATTTCTTCTCATCTTCTTCCTTATTTTATTGTTCTTAATTATTAAGTGTAAGTGATTCATAGGTTCCGACACTTTTCCAGGATGATAACGAATCTCACAATCATAATCACTTAAAAACTCAATCCATCTCAGTTGCCTCATGTTTAGCTCTTTCTAATTGAGAATGTACATGAGACTTTTATGATCAGTGAAAACCACACACTTTGTCTCGTATAAATAATGTCTCTATAACCTAAGAGCAAAAACAACGGCTCCCAACTCTAAATCATAAGTAGTGTAATTCTCTTCGTGGACCTTCAATTATCGGGAAGCATACTCTTCTACTTCAGTGTCTGAAATCATAGAAAAACCCTCAATAAACCTTCGATAGTAACCAGCCAATCCAAGAAATTACCTCACCTCCATTGGCGTCGTTGGTGCAGCCTAATTCTTTATTGCCTCAATCTTGGCAGGATCAACATGCACACCTTTATTGTTAATTACATGACTGAGAAATTGTACCGAATCTAGCCAAAAATCACACTTAGAAAACTTGGCATACAATCTCTCTCCTTCTTAAGTAGCTCCAAAATTGTCTTCAACTGCTTTCCATGCTCTTTTTTGTCCTTGGAATAATCCAAAATATCATCGACGAACACAATGACGAACTTATCAAGATATGGCTTGCATACTCGGTTCATCAAGTCCATAAACACAGTAGGAGCATTTGTCAGTCCAAACGGCATTACTTGGAACTCAAAGTGACCATACCGAGTTCTAAATGTAGTAATTGGAATGTCCTCTTCTTTAATGTGAAGCTGATGATATCCTGATCACAGATCGATCTTAGAATACACTCTCGAACCTTGAAGTTGATCAAATAAATCATCGATTCTTGGGAGAGGATAATGATTCTTGACAGTCAACTTGTTCAATTCACAGTAATCAATACACATTCGAAAAGACCCATCTTTCTTTTTCACGAACAATATCGGTGCTCCCCACGGTGATGAACTCAGACGAATAAATCCTTTCTTCAACAGCTCTCACAATATCTTTGACAACTCTCTCATCTTAGTGAGCCATCTTAGTGAACATTCGGGACATACCTTTGTCACTTTCGACTGTCAACGTCTTGTTTCCGTAAGGTATACGAACAACCTTCTCACCACAAACGATAACGGCATCATGCTTGAGAAGCCAATCCATACCAATTATAACGTCGAATGTTCCAAGCTCAATTGGCATCAAATCAATTTCAAAAAGATGGTTCACTAAATTCAAAGTGCAACCTTTTAAAACAGTGTTCGTACTAACTACCTTTCCATCGGCTAACTCTACCTCGTAACTGGTATCTATTTTAACCGGATCGATATCAAGTATGAAACAAAATCTAGTGTCCACAAAACTCCTATCGGAACTCAAATCAAATAAAAAAGAAGCATAGCGATTATTGAGTAGAAACGTACCCGTAAACACATTCGGACCTTGCGGCTCAGCATCCTTAATCTCATAAGCTCGGCCAAGAACTTATCCAACTTCCTCTTGCTTGACCTTCTTTGGGCATCGGTTCCTTGTATGACCTTTCTTACCATAATTATAACAAGTCTGAATGGGCTGAGCGTTTGCACCAGTGAGAACATTCTTTTCCTTGCAATACCTTGCTTTGTGCCCAATCTTCCCACACTTATGGCACTTGATCATACATTGACCAACATGGCGAGTAAAACAACGTTCACACACATGAAGTGATCCAGATGACACCTTTCCCTCATTCGGAGCAGTAGTCATAGCTCGCGCGTTCCCTTACTTTTGATTATTCTGTGAAGATTGGCGTGAGTTATCCTTGTGGTTGTCTTACCACTACTGTTCCCACTTTGAAAGTTCTCCCACTTTCGCTTATTCCCTTCAAGATTCCTTTCATTTCTAGCTTGCAACTTTTGTTCCATCAACTTATGTACCATACGCATAGCTTCATTCAAATTGGTAGGCTTAGAAGAAGTAACTTCACCCTTGATGTTATCAGTCAATCCTCGGATGTAAGCATCAATTTTCACAATTTTCGGCTCGACCATTCTTGGAAACATCAAAGCTAACTCATTAAATCTTTGAGTATAAGCCACCATGTTATACTCCTTGACCTTCAGGTTCCACAACTCGTTTTCTATCCTTTACAGTTATTCAACAGGACAAAACTCTGTTATCATCAATTTCTTCATCTCAGTCCACCCCATTTGGTTAGCAACATCTAGTCCCAAAATTACGAATTTAGAGTTCCACCAAGTTAGTGCAAGTCCTTGCAGTGTAGCAGCAGTAAACTTAACTTTTATATCTTCTACATACTCAATTATCCCAAAAGTCATTTACGTTTTCTTAAACCATCTCCTAAGCTCAACCGCTCCTTCGGTACCACGGAAATTATCAGGGTTACACTTCATGAATCCAGCAAAAGTGTATTCTCGAACAAAAGGTGCGGTGACTTAACCCTTAGCTGGTCCAAATCCACTAGCATTATTCCCAGCATTCGCATGTCTTGCCCGCTCAGCAGTGATAGCGGCATCGACACTTTCTTTGATCATTCGCCGAATGGCAGCTTGAGCCAAAGGTGCAGACTTTAGAGGCGTGAATCTGTTATGACTTAGAAAACAACTTGATAAGCATTCATAACATGATATACTCATAACATGGTACAAAGACAAATCAATCACAACCACAGTCACACAACATCAAGTAGTAATCAAAAGATAGTCATTCATTATTCATCACAGAAGAGTTAATACATAGTTGCACTGTTTCATGAAATGATACAAATCGTTACAACCAATAGCGTCAAGTCTACTAACTGAGGATTCAGTTTAGTGATTACACAATAAAGATACTACTAATGAAACTAAACTACTAAGAGTCACGAGGGGATCCCCGCGGCTCAGATGATAGACTCTCCTCATCTTCAACCGAAACATCGATAGCCTCGTTTTGTCTTTCTTTAAACACAAATCCCCTACGAATCATCTCTCGATAGAACTTATGTGCTTGAACTCTAGTTCAATAAAGATCTCTCTTGACTCGTTCGTTCTGCATACGAAGAAGTGTGTTGCTAAACCTTGCTTCTTCCAGTTCCTTCTTCAACTTTTTACACTCAATTATTTCTTCAGCATTACCAAGCTTTGTAACCAGATTCTCCATTGCAGCCGTTCCTTCTTCCACACTAGATCACACTTCATTACCCAAATCTAAAATTAGCTTACCATAGTACTTATCTTTTGCTTTCCCCTTCTTCTTGACCAATGCATAGGCCATCTCGCGACCACACACTCGTCTCGAAAGAGAAGCAATCCAACCAAAAAGAGAGTTAATGTCCCTCCTCATAAGACCAGGCAACAAACCATCACTGTCCTCTTGAAGGAAAGGGGCAGTAGACGACTCACCTACCTCATGGACACTAACAGGAATAGTCTCATCCTCAGACTCAACCGTGTCCTCAACCTCAGTCACATCTTCAGGCTCTGAATCAGAAGCAGGTGGCGGTGGGTTAAGAGGATCCGCCTCTTCATAAGGAAACATCAACTCTGGCTCATTCTTATCTTCTTCGTCATCTATATCCATATCTTCTTCTTCATTAAATTCTTCCTCTTCCGGGTCCTTTATAACAACCCAAAATTTTCATCAATGAAATATCTACTTATTATATTATGATCACATTTGTACAGGAAATTTTTCGCTTTATTACATTCTATTATGTAACATTGTTTACATAGCAAACTAAACTAGTTCACACAACCTACTTATATCATCTATATCTATGTTTATATCATGTAAACCTCCTAATATGTCAAGTCAATATCTTAATATCATTTTTACCATGTACATTATTCATTTAAACGTACTTTTTAAAGCGTTATCTTAAAACAAGCATTAAACGTTAACATTTACATCAAAACCCTAATTATATGTAATATATACCTATAAAATGAATGTACAAGCATTTAAAGCATGTATACAAGTATCAATGCACAACATTTGAATATCTTTTCCCTCCTAAATCAAGTTATAACTTTCTAAAGCCCAATGTATAAGTCAATTGTGTATGAAATACAAACTAGGTCGTTTTACCTCCTAAATCATGTTTATATCTTACCACCACTTTAACACAAGGTACAAACACCCAATGCACAACTTCTAAACCCTAATCCTAAAACCCTAATTCATCTAACCCTAAACCAAAATCATAAAACCATAGCAAATCCGTTACACCCTTAAACTAATTCATAGTTTTCAAGAAATCTGATTGGTTGATAAAACATAGGAACTGAGAAAAATCAATAGGATCTGGATGTTAAGTGAAAATACTAGGTTGTAGCCCTATGTCTTGTGATCATTTTTCCGGTGAAATCAACCCGATTCGATATCTGATGAATTAGTTATAGCCGAAATGGCAAAGGTGCGCAGATTCTGCACACCTGTAGTAAATGACTATTATCTCTAATTTTTTGTATAGTAACCTCCAAATATGTAAAACTAAACGTTGTAGAGGACTCAAATATCTAACCATACTCGCTGGTTTGAGCTTCATCGGAGCTACGGTTTGTATATGGCAACCATTTTACCGAGACTGATGTTGGCTGTCCAAAAATAGCCATGTATAAATCAAACCAAACACCCCTAAAACGTCTAGAACCACCATGATATCATCACACCCTCACCCTAGCACCTCCATGACATCTCCATAGCAGCTTACAAGTACCTCAAACACATTCCATGGCCACCAAGAAGCTACATCATCACCTTGTTGTTCCATTTCTAGCCAAACCACACAAACACCCCTTATAAACCTTCCAACACCTCCATGCTACTTTCTAGCTTTGATAACTCATGTTATAGCCTCTCCTCATCATCCCCTAGCTGCTACACATGTCCAAGACTTGGCCATTAAGTTTCCTTGGTCCTTAAGGGTCATTCGATCCTATAAATAGGGGTAAAACCCTTCCATTTCAAACCATCCCCCACAACTTCTCTCTTACACACAAATGGAGTTCTAATACTCCCATAGCAGAAATAGAAGATCTATAGAAGTCCCAAGATCAGAAGTCAAGCAAAGAAACCAAGAAAAGAAGCCCCGGAGTTGTTATTCTAGGCGTACGAAGCTAAAAGTCCCGATTTCGACCCGTTTCCAAGCTATAAGCTCAAAACCAGGTTCCATAAGCTCACATTCTGTTTTCATACCCTTATAATGTTCACATGATCATGCTTAAATCGTTGTTAAAAGCTTTGAACTCAAAAACATATGTGTTTTACCTTTTTGATCCAAACCGAGCTCATGAAACCCTAATTTCATGTTTTTGCTTAATCTATAAGCTAATCTTGTAAACTATTGTTATAATTTATCCTAACATGCTTAATTAATGTTATTATAACCACTTTATTGATTCTTGAAAGAATTTAAGCTTAAAACCCGCGCGTTTTCATTTTAAAACCCTAATTTGACCCGTTTTGGTTTCTAGCTAAACGGATCCTTTTTCTAAACTTTCGTTACATTAAAACTTCATATTTTATATTATATTGATAAGCCATAACCTGCAAATATCATTTGGAGTCTTAAAATAAGCTTGCATGGCATTTTGGACTTGTTTTGCAAAAGTATTCCATGCAAGGGGTATATATCGTAACTTTCTGAAACTTATAACTAAAGGGACTGAAAATGTCAGTTTATCAAAGTTATAACTATAGGGGTCTATTATGTCACTTTCCAAAGTACAAGGTTTACTTTGTACATCTTTTAAACTAGAAGGACCAAACTCGTAAAAGTGAAAACTTCAAGGGTATATTTTGCCATTTTTCATTCTTAAGGGTCTAAAATGTAACATTTTGAAAAATTATAAAATTGTGTTTAAAACCTTACAAGACATAACTTTAATTAACGCTTGACGTGCTTATCATTTCTAGTTATTGAATAAAACGCTTAAAACCGATTATGTTATAACTATCATGTTCTGAATCTATATCGTACCACAATACTAGGGAGCTTCATAATAAGAGGTTTCATCTTGGTATTACGTTCTTACTGAGTTGTTGGGTTTACGATTTAAAGTGCCCTAGCTCCTCAAACGTTTACTGAATGACCTCTGAATTATGATGGCCCGAACGGTGATACAATAATTCCAAAATCTCCAATCAAACTTATAACAATATTAAACTCTTAGAATCAAAGTTCTAGAGTACAATCTTCCTAAGACTCAATATATTATCCCAGGTTACGTGACGAAGCTGCTTCCTTTCAAGTTGATATACTTTCCGCCCGAGTAGATAACGTCGTACTACTATACAGACGCCTTTCCTTTGATATACTTTTTCCATTAATCAAATTTCCCTGTTTAGGTGAGTTCATAGCCTCACATTTCAATCTTTTGAATGTTTTATAAACCCGCAAGGGGGATACATGCTTATTACAAACTCTTTTACATACTCGCTTATCTTATAACAAATGTGATTACTTATCAAAGACTTAATGAATTCATAACCCTATATTTCAATCTTTTGAATACTTTATAAACCTGTGATACCTGTTATAAACCATGAATATAAGTGTTTTCTAAATGTATGCTATCCAGATATGTATGTTATCCAGATATATTATTGTCTAAGTAGCTTCCAGTGCTATTATTTCCATATCATGAACCATTAATTACTTGCATTGTGAGTGAACGCGAATATTGTGAATAGATCTATTGGGGGTGACGGCTCCCGTTTGTATACCCATGCTTGGGGTAGCCAAACGCAATATATTTGTCCTAATAGGTAACCTTGGCAAGTTACCTTTTCCACGGGGACATTTGTCCCTAACCAATATCACTACGGTGGTCTTCCCTGTTAACGTATTTGGTGTCATGGAGCATAGATGCAATAAAATGTTACCATTTTTCCATGATAACTGAATTTTGTTGCCATTGATTACCAAATAATGGGTGTATAACAACTAACCCACTTACCATTAAACTTGCATTCAACTGTTCTCCATGAAAATACTGTTTTCATACTGTTTTCCATAAATAATGTTTCCCTAGTACTGCAAATATTTCCATTATAATAACCTGTATTCAACTATTACATTTCAAACCTATGAATTTCACTCAACCTTTGTGTTGACCCTTTTTAGCATGTTTATCTCAAGTAATTGAGCAACTTATGGCATGGAGTGGCATGGACTTGAAGATGGCTAAAACTTGTTATCATTCACATTTTATGTTTCTAGATTTTGGGACCTGCCTTTGTAAAAATCTAGATTTTCAATGAATGATAAACGTATCTTTTAAAAACGGTCTCGTTTTAGTCAGATTTTCTATATTGAGTCTATGATTCATGAAGATAATATCCCAGATTAGCATACCGCTGCTATATTCCAACAATGGGGTGTTACAATGCTAGTCCTATTTCTCTTTTTAAGAAAACCAAAAAATGCATACTGTCTGAAAAACAGCCATTTTCACTTCACTTTTTTATAGCCTTAATGAATTTCAAACTCTTTTCTCTTTAGTGTTTTAGAAAGCTTATAGGCCAATCTTCCTTTTTATGTGTAACACCTCCTGCAAGTCCATAAGGTGCCACTACAAAGGCATAAAAATATACCGCAAAAGTGTCCGTTAGGCTGTTTGCCTGCTATTTTTGGCCTATTTTGCTTATTTGCTTTTCTGCCTTTAGTTGCTTATTTTTGTCACATTTGCTTATTAGGTTAATATAAGTCCTTTTTAGCTAATTTAACTTAGGTATAAGCTTATTTAAGCTTATTTGTTCTGTTAGTTTAGAATTTTAAGAATTTAATCTTTTTAGAGATTTCGTCCTGTTAGCTTATTCTTCTTTTGCTTTTTTTTGTTCCTATTTGCTTATTAGTTTAGATTTAAGATGCTTCTAGCTTATTTAGTTCAGTTTTTAGCTTATTCATAGCTTTTGTGTAAAATAGTTAAGTTTTAAGTCATTTTCTAGTTTTTTTGCATTCTGTCATCATTTTTCAGCTTATTTCAGGCTTATTTTTAAGTTTTGTAAAAACTTTCCTTCTTTAAAGTCGCTTATTTTTGCTAGTCCTATAAGTTTTTAAAAAGAGAATTGAAAAAAAAATGTTTTTGAAAAAAGGAGAGGCATGGGGGTCGAACACATGACCTCCCCTTTCACACGCACTCGTCCCACATAACTCACACACTAACCATTGGCACCAGTAGAGCCATCTGGTTTTTCTTCTCCATATTTTATTCTTATACCCTTTTAGCCCAATAAGCCTTTCAGCCCTTTTGGGCTTATTTCCAACTTATTTCAATAAGCTGGCAACCCAACTTTATTTTTCCTAGAATCAGCATAAGTCAAAGTACTTTTTGTAATTTTTTCACATTTTTCTCATTTAATTTGCTATTTTTAATAATTTAATTTCATTAAAACAGTAATTAATTCATAATAAATAAAATAAAAGTCAAAAAAATATAATTCTTTTTTTTAAAATTTTCTTTTGTCATTTAGGACCTAGGAAAAATAAATTTGCATTCGTAGGGTTAAAATTGTAAAATTTGATTTTTCAAAGAACGGGATTGAATCCCGTTCTCGTTTTTCGTGTTTTTAAGCTTAAATCACTTTCGTTTTTGGTCTAGTTTTCTTTATTCTTACATTTTAGTCACTTAGGGTTAATTAAAAGTAAAAAAATCACTTTAGAATTAAAATTTGATAAATTAGGTTTTTAAGTCGCGTTTTTACGTTCCCGTTTTAGGTTTTAACTTAAATTGCTTTCGTTTTAGGGTTTCTTTTACTTGTTTTTTGCATTTTTAATTGTAGAAAAGCAAACCCCCATTTTTGATTTTACTTTGGAAAAAAGTAATTTCTTCTAGAAATCTTTTGGAATTTCTACTTCAATTGATATTATCCTTATATTTTATATATTTTTATTATCTATGTTATATATACTTAATCATCGAACCAATTTTGGCGCGCTGCCTGGGGAAGCCATGACCGATTATGCGAGTTGAAGTTGGGGTGTTCCTTGAAGACCTTCATCGTGGAAGTTTATTTTCTATCTTGCTCATAAAAATATAAAAAAATACAAAAATACAAAAAATAATTATTTTCTCGATTTTGTGAATATATTATCAAATAATCATAAATACTTTTCCTAAAGTATTTAAAAACAAACAAAAGATTAAAATTTACCTTTTGTGTCACTTGCGAGGTACGGCTCACCTTTAATTGATTAACAAACTACAAAAGGGGTATAAGGAGGGTTGTTCCGAGGAACTACGACTCTAAAGGAGAAGGTTTTTAATAGCTTCGCGCTTATCCTGCATCCTATCCCTTCCGCACCTTTTGGTGCGTTTTTTCTCTTAAGAGCTAAAGTGCAGCAATTTTATTATTTGGGTTTAAGTTGTTCGATCTCATTTTGTCCTTTAATAAAATATGTTGTTTAAAAAGCTTAAAAACCCAAAAATAATCTTCTTTTTCTTCTAAACCGTTTAATTCTCTTCTTAACCCTCATTATCGTTTAATTCTTTATGTCGACATTTGTCCGATGTGTAAGGTGTGGAGAACCGTTATATGGTCACCCTTATCGATGGTGTACTTGCGAACGGTGTGGTAATGATCTTCGAGATGGATATTGCTTTCTATGCCATTCAAAGAACGGAGACTCTTTCACTTATGATTCGACTCCGAATTCTTTCGATAATCCTCCCGATTTCTCATACCCACCTCCACAACCCCAATACGTGCCATACTCCTTGTAGTTAGTGTGGAACGATGCCATTATGGTGAGATTAGTCCACGCTCAAGGTCCCATTTTTCTAACAATTAGGACCTCGTGTTTCAATCAAAACTTTGATTATTTTCCACAAACTTCATTGAGTTTTCCACAACAATATCCTTGTTGTGAAGATTATGGGGGTCCTCACGAGACTTTTCAATGTCAACTGATGAATTATTACGAACCTAATCCGTGTTATGATTCTAATTATTCCGGTTTTGACCAATTTGAACCCCCATAATTTTCCGTCATTCATCAACCAATTCGTGAGAAAACTTGTGCTGAATTGCTGGCAGAGGAACGAGCGGCTAACATTAATACCCAACCCATGCAGTATTCCGTCGTTCATCAACCTCCTCAAAATGAAACAAGTTTGGAATTTTTTCAAGATCAAAGAAACCTAATTAACTCTGTGAAAACTTTCTTAGGAAAGTTTAAACGATTTTCTTTTTATGAAACGCCAAAGGTTATATCACTAGCATGGGAGATAATTTCTAAAATTGAGCGTGCTTTTGAAGACAAGCAATATCACCAGAGGGGTATTCCTAGAGTTAATTTCGAAACTTTCAATGATGTGTCAAAATATCACGAGAGTTGGCAGGAGTATATTAATACTCCGAATTAGAATCGTCCTATCGTCTACTATGATGATGATGATAACGAGGACTATACCATTGCAATCACACCCGTTTTATCAACTGTGAGCCGTTGAACTCTCTATAACTGGAGGAGATAGCAACTCGACACGATTTCCGGCAACGGAATCGACGAAGTAATAAAGTCTAGTATTTGAGGACCTTGTCAAATCCCAAGTGAGTCCGAGGGTATTCCCGAAAAAATGTGTGATGTGCCTTTTCGTGATAATTCTCCGCCTCTTGACTTTTCAAAAGATCAATTTGAGGGTTTCTCCTATTCTAACGATGATTCTACTTCAATTGATGACGATTCTTTCTCTATTGACGACATCAATTATGTTGAGGCATCACCTCCCTATTCTGAGCTCGTCAGCTTAGAGGAGGTGGTGGAGATTGTTATCCCAGAAGTTGGAGGGATTGATACTGATATTCTTTTAACAATCAAAGACGATATTCTTCGTGAAAAATTGTTGAATGTCAATCTTCTTATTGCTAAGATTGAAGCATTAAAAGATAATCCCACTCCATCTTCCGATTTTGTGACCAAGTCTTCCTCCACATCTCCTAACTTTTTCTTGGAGGAGACTAACACCTTTGATAATTCTCTTTACCCGAATCTGAAAACTTATTTGCTTTAACTAGAGGGGGAAGGAGATAGTAGTGGCCGTCCCACTTCTTATTCGGATTTATCTCTTCCAGATTATGAAGCATTCCTTTGTGATAGTGAGTCCGATTCAGGAAATTTCACTATGGATGTGGTGGAGGATATTTTGATAATCCAACAAGAGAACCAAGAGTTCATGTGCCTAATATTTCACCCACCATCCCACCCTTCATCTGGATTCAGATTTCACTCTTTCTAGTGATTCCCTCGGATCCGACCTTGTAGTTTCTTTTCCTTCCGGAACTAGAAACAAGATTTTCGATCCATGGATATTCATTGGAGTCCAATCCAAGAGATTTCTATCACCGAATGAATTTTCTATCTCATTCATCCGTGATCCTCTTTCTCTAGTGTTTGACACTTTGCTCTCATTTTCATCCGAAAATGAGGACAACGTTTTAAATCCTGGTTTTCTTGCTTCCAATGAGGAAAAATCTCCTCATCTCTTATCTCATTGGGGCTTTAATCCTTCAAAGATCATTTCTGAATTTTCTGAAAGCCCGATGATCTATGGATGGGACATTCCTATCTTGGATGTTCCGTTTCTCCATTTCTATCCTCCTTGATGAACAAGCTTAAGTATGGGGGATCGAGTCAGGCACAAGACTCGATTCACAAAAATAAGCGCTTCTTGGGTGAGCAACCCCATGCGTATCCTAATATAATATTAGTAGTAGTAATGAGATAATGATTTTTGTTGTTGACGAGGCTCGCCTCTACACCTTTCTCGTCTCATGTTTTTGTGTTTTTTGTATGTCTAAGGATGCCCCGGAGTTTTAAAGCCCTCTCAGTGCTCCGTAGTTTTAATCTTTCGATCACTCGAGCTTCACAATCCTCAGATCAATTGGGAATCCAATATCCTAATCATATCGACTAAACGTATAATCTATTATCATAATTAATAAACGGCTTCAGATTTACGTAGAGACCCCATTCTTAAAAAATGGTTTATGTGGAAGTGGGGGTATTTTGCATTGAGGACAAGTATTAGTTCTAGTCTGGGGGAATCTAATCGATTTGATTGTGAATGCTGTCGTAGTTTTCACGTAATTCCCTTTTTTTCCACAAAAGATCAAAAAAAGAAAAAATTTAAAAATTTTACAAAAACAAAATAAGTGTTTATGTCCACAATTTTGACTTTCTTGCTGGGTAGAATAAGAATAAATTTTGACTCGATCGAGCGTGTTGAGCTCTAGCTTGTTCCTTAACGTTTAGACTAAGCATTTGAGGATCTTCGCGAAGAACGAAAATTGATAGAGTTAAGTATGAGTTGGATGAAAACAAGGATTATTTGGAAATCTTACAAGCTCATGTGTGTAATTTATGGCCTTTTCTCCCATAAGCTCCTAACCGGACTAATAATACGTGCTATCTTTGAAAATTAGACTTAAATCAACAATTTTTGAATTTGAAATGTAGTCGATAGCAATAATTTTAGTCTTAGTTCAAATTTATACTTAAATTTTCCAAAAAGAAGTCTTTTCTATATATCGCAAAGTAAAGTGAAAAAAGAAAAAAAGAAAAAAATGAATGAATAAATAAGAAGTAATATTATATAAAAAGTGGGCTGATAAAAGTTTTCCTGCAATCTTGCCGCTCACAACCGATGTTACAGCCTTCTAAAGAAAGCCCATAGTAAGAATAATAATCCAGAGACCTGAAAAAGTTTTTGCTGCATATTGCCGCTCACAACGATGTGCATGCCTTCAAAGGTCGAGGATTTCAATTGCATCATGATTATGTTAATGTTAAGTGCAATAAATGTATGTGATTTAATAAATATAGGGAAAATCTCATTTTCTTTAATTTAAATATGCTTTTGAACTAAAACTATTTCATGATTACATTAAATAAGCTATGTATATACGGGAAGCCTAAGAGTTTTTGAAACCAAAGGTCCGTGAGTCCCGATACTAGTCTCTGTGGGGTGTCAAAAGCCTGGTCACTTAGCCGCAAGGTTGGGATGTGCCGAGAAGAAAGTCGTTACATGGGATGATCTCGCCATCAACTCATTATTCTCGGGTGGAACGTGAAGAATAGAATTTTGCAAACGTTGATCCATGGTTGAAATTCAAAATGGCACATTCACCTAATATAATAATTGTCGGGAGTGAAAAGTTCACAAGTTATGAATATGAGTAGTGTTAGCATCTTAACTTATATTTAACGGTGATTTCGTTTTAAGCTTGGTTTGTAATAAGTGAAAAGTCGGGAACGATGAATTTATCCTTTATGGGCATTTTAGGATTAAAGTGCTTCTTGTTCTATGATCCCTAAGAGTTATAAAATAACAAAAGTCATACATGTTAGTTAGTTAAGAAAAAGAAAAAAAAGGAAAAATACAAAAATATTAGTGGTAGTTAGTGTAAATATAAAAAATGGTCAAAACGGGGCTTTTTAAAGCTTTCGATTCTTTCATTCCCCTTGATGAACACTTAGCTACTTTTCGAGGTTATTAGTCGAGGGGGATTAAGGGTCTTAGTTTTCTCAAGTGTTTACTTATAGCATTGCGTGAGGACACGACAATATTTTAGTATGGGGGATTTTGGTATGTGCTTAAATACACATACCGTTTTCCATTAAAACCAGAATTAAATGACTAAAAACGTACCAAAAATACATTGTATTTGTATGTTTTCATTTATATTATGCAGGAAACGGATATCCGAGAAAATGACGAAAAACGAAGCCAAAAACGACCAAACCAAGCACGAAATGGAAAAGTGTGGACAAGCCAAAGTCAAAAAGTCAACCAAGTCAAAGTCAACCCCGACAAAGTCAAAGGTCAAAGTCAAAGCCGAAACCAAAGAAATGTTAAATGGGCCCCACTACCTAACCCACTATTGTGCCAGGTCTACCATTAAACATTACATAAAAACCTTATAAGCCTTTAAGGCTTAAAAAGGCCAAAGTCCTTTTTAATACACCACGGCCCAAAACCAATGTATAAGCCCAAATCACTTAACCATCGTTAAGCCCATAACCTCCTGCTGTTAAGTTCTATATCACAAGGACCATATTTGCAAACACACATATATACATGAAGGGCTTAAACTGCCATTTTCCATAAACTTTCACACCACTAGGACTGTGGGTGTAATCAAATTATACAACATGGAGGGCTAAACTTGCCATTCCCCCAAACTCTCACCCTGAATAAACAAACATAACACCCTTTCCCGCCAAAATCTCTGTTCACCCTCCCTTGTTATTTTCCCACCTCGTTTACTGTTCACCCTACTCCAAAACCATCACTTTCCCTTATCCCCGCCTCACAAAACTCCAATTCCATGTTGGCAATCGTCCTCAATCCCATTCGTCAATGGAAAGACAAATTTTCAAGGTTGTCGATCATATGAGCTTGGCGACAAAGAGAAAAAAAAACCAATGGCTGAGATGATTTATAGCTTCTACCTCATACAAGAAACACAAGTCTTGAAGCACTCACAAAACAAGAACATGAAGACTTGAAGACTTAGATATCTTAATATAAATATAAGCATTTGTAGCTATTAGCTTTTGTCGAATTTTGTTAAGTCAAATTTGTACCATTTTAAATACTATAATTTACTTTTCATGTCATTTAATTTACTGTCATTTTAATTTCCAAACATTGTAATTTTATTTTTCAAGTTAATGAAATTTTAAGTGTTTTCTTTAAATATTATCATTTTACATTACTTGTGATTTAATTACTATTTTTAAGCTCTTATATGAGCTTTTGAGTCCTCAAAGCTTGTTTAAAAGTTTGTTTTCCAATTTCTGTCTTAAAACCAAAAATCACAAAAAACTCTGTCCAAAAGAACATTGGATCAAGATAAATAGTGGATGGCCCTTGGTTAGAGCTTATTGGGAAGTATATAATGGTTGTTTTTATAAGCAGTTTGAGAGCTTATTCCTTAGCCAAAAGCTTGGACTCCTGTAAGCTCTCTTTGTTTCAATTTTTGCTATGTGTTACTGTAAGCTTAGCTTATTACGATTTACTCCTGACTTTTCTTTTGCTTGTTATGTATTTATTTGCTTATTGTCTTTGTTTATGGCATATATGTCCCTTGTTTGAATTTTTCTTTAGAACTGTTTCTTTTTAGCTAATTCTGCTTATTGCTCTTTTGCTTATTTAAGTGCTTAATTGTTATTGGATTGTGTTTATTTTTGCTTAATGTTGTTTGGTAATCATCTGTTTTCAAATTCCTAGGCTTAAATCTTTGTTAATCACCTTAAAATTGCTTTTAGAAAACTTAAAGGGGTGTTATGGGAAAATTGGACAAAAAAGGGTCAAATTGGTTCTAAAAACATTTTGGTCACTTTGCCACTTGTAACAGCCTTTTAAGATGTTGTTAATCTGTTTCCAAGATTTTTAAAGTCCTTAAAGCATGATTTTGAACTTTTTCTATAAGTTACTTCAAAACTGTGGTGACAAACAGTTTTGAAGTACTTATTTGTCTAAGTCTTTTTAACCAGGGTTTTAAGAATTGGTTTAATGTCCTTTTTGATGTCTTAATGCAGTAGGATAGTTGTTTTTAGTTTACTTGTGTTTTATCAATTCTGTCAAAGTTTTTTTTAAGTAACTTTTAGTATAAAACTAAGTAGAGACTAAAAAAAACAGTTTAAACTCTACACATAAAACTAACATAAAACTACTACAAGAAAACGAAGTACGTGATTAAAACGTTAAAAACATCAGAAACTGCCATAAACTAAACTAAACATGTAGTAAATTAAGAACTCATAAACAAAAACTACCTAAACTTAACAAAAACCTTTAACCAAAGAACTAACTAAGGGACCACAAACAAAAACTATAACTAATCGTAACGCGAGAAACATAACATCAAACGAATAAACTAAAACAATGGTTGGGTGGATATGATGAAGTTATTGCTTTTTCATATATCAAAAAATTAATTATAGTTAAAAGTGTTATATATAGATCTCTGAAATTTTGAGCATAAGCTCAATGGAGGTCAAACTCCATCTGTTTTAACCTATTTTTCATTTTGAAGCTTATTTTCTAGCTTATTTTAAGGCCTGCATAGTGCTATTTCTCTTTTTAAGAAAACCAAAAAATGCATACTGTCTGAAAAATAGCCATTTTCACTTCACTTTTTTATAGCCTTAATGAATTTCAAACTCTTTTCTCTTTAGTGTTTTAGAAAGCTTATAGGCCAATCTTTTTAGGTGTACACCTCCTCAAGCCATAAGGTTCCATCAAAGGGCATAAAAATAAGCCCAAAAGTGGTCCGTTAGGCTGTTTGCCTGCTGTTTTTGGCCTATTTTGCTTATTTGCTTTTCTGCCTTTAGTTGCTTATTTCCTTGGCTTATTTTTGTCACATTTGCTTATTAGGTTAGTATCAATCATTTTTTAGCTAATTTAACTTAGGTATAAGCTTATTTATGCTTATTTGTTCGGTTAGTTTAGAATTTTAAGAATTTAAGCTTTTTAGAGATTCTGTCCTGTTAGCTTATTCTTCTTTTTCTTTTTTTGTGTTCCTATTTGCTTATTAGTTTAGATTTAAGATGATTCTAGCTTATTTAGTTTAGTTTTTAGCTTATTCATAGCTTTTGTGTAAAATAGTTAAGTTTTAAGTCATTTTCTAGTTTTTTTACATTCTGTCACCATTTTCCAGCTTATTTCAGGCTTATTTTTAAGTTTTGTAAAAACTTTCCTTCTTTAAAGTTGCTTATTTTTGCTAGTCCTATAAGTTTTTAAAAAGAGAATTGAAAAAAAAATGTTTTTGAAAAAAGGAGAGGCATGAGGGTCGAACCCATGACCTCCCCTTTCACACACACTCGTCCCACATAACTCACACACTAACCATTGGCATCAGTAGGGCCATCTGGTTTTTCTTCTCCCTATTTGTGTCACACGTAACTCACACACTAACCATTTGTGTCATTTTTCATTTGTTCTTGACATTGTTGCACAAAAGCTTTCGAAACAAACTGAATTTGTTAGTAAAGAGGTTTATACTGAGCTTTTATGAAGTTTTGCTAAATTAGAAAAACACTCGATTTCTCTTGAACTCACTTTACAACAATGTCAAGAACAAATGAAAAATGACACAATTTGCAAAGAAAAAGCGTTAACCGTATTTCTAAAAGAACATGAACAATATTTTGAAATACAAGATTTGAAAGCTCAATTGCAAGACAAGGACATTGCCATATGTAAGTTAAAGAAACTCATTGAAAAATGCAAACAAAAATCTGTGGAAACTAAGTTTGATAAACCATCTGTGTTTCGACAACCAAGCTCAAGAGGAATCCAAAACCACAGTTTTTAGGCAAACCGGCTCCTTTTTTTCAGATTCCTTGAAAGAAAAAACATTTTTTCAAAGACAAAGACCCGTTCAAAAAACTAAATGTGTCAAATGTTTTATCAAAACCAGATCACTACACATAGAAAAAACAGAATTTGCCTCAACACAGCAAGGAAAGTTGTTAAGTAACACAAATGTGATTAAACCAGGCATGTATCGAATTGACACTAGGACAACACAAATTAGAGCACCACAGTTGCCTCAGACTTATAGAAATACTAATCCTCGCGTATCTACATCTATAGGAGTAGCTCACAAAACTAATGTTAGCAGACCACAGCCTAGGAGCACTCAAATGAAAAATAAGGTCGTACCAAACACTAGTCAAGTGAAGTTTAAAAAGACTGAAGTAGAAGACTACCATAGGATTTCTAGTATTTCTAATCAAACAAAGCCTGAACTTAACCTGCGTGTAATGACAGTTTACAATCCTGAACTTCGAATGTTAATCCTGTTTGTGCTACTTGTGGAAAAATGTGTATTTAAATTCGAATCATGATGCTTGAGTTTTTTAGGATTTAAATGACGTGAATGCTAGAACAAGAGCCCTAAAAAGGGGTATGCCAATTAGTTACTAGAAACCCAAGAGTCAAGCGACATAAACAAATCATTTGCAACATACCGTAAGAAAACAGTTGCATCAGAATCCCTATCACAAATTCCCATGAGAGTTACTATAAGGATCTATATGAGAAAACTAGTATGGGTGAAACGGCGGATAGAACAACAATGCCCATTCATGATAAAAAATGAGGTTCCTAAACAAAAATGAAATGGTCCTAACTTAGGAATGAAAATGTGCAATAGAAAGTTAGTTTTGCTATAGATAATGCATCTAGGATAACTAATGTCTTGAAACTCACAAATACTTTAGGATCCAGTTTGTCATGTATTCCATCGTCCTCTAATTCTCTTGTAGATTGTTTAACTCATCCTATTCATTGTTGACTCTAGATGCACAAAGCACATGACGGGCAATCTAAAGCTGCTGTGTAATTTTGTTAAGAAATATCTAGGAACCGTTCATTTTGGCAATGATCAATTTGCTCCAATTCTTGGTTATAGAGATTTGGTTCAAGGAAATATAATGATCAACAGGGTTTACTACGTTGAAGGCCTCAATCACAATCTCTTCTCGGTTGGTCAATTTTGTGATGCGGATTTGGAGGTTGCTTTCAGGAAATCTACGTGTTTCGTTAGAGTTCTTCAGGGAAACGATTTACTCGCCGGTAATCGTGGATCTGATCTCTATACAATTTCCCTTCAAGAAACCACTTCATCAACTCCAATATGTTTCATGGCTAAAGCCTCACCAACTCAAGCATGGTTATGGCATCGAAGACTTTCTCATCTTAACTTCGACTACATCAACTTGCTTTCAAAAAAGGATGTCGTGATTGGTTTACCTAAGTTGAAATATGTCAAGGATTAACTATGTTTCTCTTGTGAAGTGAGTAAAGCAAGAAGAAGTTCATTCAAGACAAAGGCTTTTCTGAGTTCTAAAGGAAGGCTAAATTTGCTTCATATGGACTTATGTGGTCCAATGCGAGTTGCTAGCATAAATGGGAAGAAATATATTCTGGTAATTGTAGATGACTACTCCAGATATACTTGGACTCTATTTCTAAGATCCAAGGATGCAACACCAGAAGTTCTAAAAGTCTTCCCCACGATGATTTAAAGAAGTCTTCAAGCCCATTAATTTCTGTTCGAACTGACAGAGGCACTAAGTTCTTAAACAAGATACTCAATGCATTCTTCAAAGAAGAAGGAATTGAGCATCAAACTTCTACTCCTCGAACACCTGAACAAAACGGCGTTGTCGAAAGATGAAACCGTACTCTCGTTGAGGCTGCTCGTACGATGCTCTCAGCTTCTAAACTTCCTTTGTTCTTGTAGGCTAAAGCAATTGCAACCGCATGCTTTACTCAAAACAGATCTATAATCATCCCGACACATTATAAAACAACATATCACATCATCAATGACAGGAAACCTTCAATTAAACATCTTTACATTTTTTGTTGCACTTGTTATCTAACCAGAGATGGTGAAA
>BQNB010010350.1:55802-82072 GCA_026074375.1 Tanacetum coccineum | reverse complement strand
GGATCTTTAAACATAAACAGGTGAGGCCAAGGACCACATGACCTACACCAACACCCATAAAAGGACCCCTAATTATTTCACTGTCTATTTCACCTTCCTTGACTCACATCCCTCTCAAAATCATTGTACTTTGTCCACCTCTAGATCATTAATACTTTTTATTATTAACGACATTTGAATATGATAAACGTAAATCCTATTCGAGTATACGCAATGATAGCAAAATCCCATTGTTTTGAGTATCACTGTGATTCTTGATTAAGACTGTCAAAGTTTGTCTTGGCTATTGAGTTTGATAAGTTCAAATTCGGAACAATTCCAACGACTACCTCACTTAACAGTTAACATACGCACCTAGTCAACCCGCGACAACCCACTCTTTACCGATTTTCCACACATGATCAACCGCGTGCCAATCACCTAGCATAACCATGTCCATGCTCTTACACATTCATATAATGCCGAATAACTACAATGTGGAAACTCAAAAATATATGGTAATAATATACTTCTTTCAAAGTCAATAAGAAAGAATTGAAGTAATTTTTTTAAAATCCAATATGACAATAAGAGTAATATGAATGTCAGAAAACGAGGGTATCTACTCGCGCTTCGCTGCGGGGTGATTATTGGGCGGCGCAATCGTTAACGACATTACATAACAGTTCGTTTTTTGGATGAATTTATCGATAACTAACAGACAGTGAAGTTTGCTTATACAATTGAGTTATAAAGAAAAATAAACGAACGATAGAACTCGTAGATGTATTAAAAACTTCAAAGTAAAAAAATGGCATTGCGTACAATAGATCAGAAGTACATATAAGTGTACTATTTTGGTCTAATTAACGTAAAGTATCGATGTGCAGGTTTTGATGCTCTTGCCCACTCGTGTCATGCACGTCAACTGCTGCAGCAACATAAGCTTGAACTAAAACCGATAATAAAGATGAGTTAAGGCGTAAGTTAGAAAGAAACATAAAGAGTTTGTCATTCAAAAATTGTACCTGGTTCAAGAACTGGATAATTGTCTCGTCCTTAAAGATGTTAACTGCACGGCCTTCTTCTTTCTGCGTATCCAATTAGACCATAAGTTTATACAGCCGAACAAAACATAAAATGAACGTTCTATAAAACCTTGAGCTAAAATATATACAGGTTTATCTTATAAGCGTGAGAGGACATATTAAAAGCTGAGGTTAGTGTGCATTGTGCAATATAATTTGCGGTATACAAAGCAAATCCATCTGTTAAAACATACCAAAAACTGAACATTGGCACCATCTTGCTTCATAACACCATCATCTAAAGCCGTTATTTGGTGTAAATCTGCAGATCCGATTAGTGATGGGATTCGATTTACTGAATGTAGGATGACCTGAAAACAAATGTTACAAAATACAAATTTTAACGAAAGATAAGCCTCTGAATATGTGTGTTTAATTTAAACGTTTGGTTTACTTGTTTTATACAATTTCTTGTTTTCATTTACACTGCCACAATAAAATTTTAAAGAAGAAAAAGATGACACAAAGTTACCTTAAAGATGATCAGAATTCTTATGTGCGGCCCTTGAGGTTCATCCATCATCGAAGCCGTGGAACCTTTTTCTCGTTTAATTACTGGACTCAAGATAGCAAGCTTTTGGTTGTCGTTGATTCACTATTAAATTGTTAATACCATTTTTGGCTAGAAGTGGAATCAATAAGCAAAAAGGTTGGATCTAACTTTTCCATAAACAATAGGCTAAATAAAAGGATCAGTAGGCGAGAAAGTTAGTGTTAGTTATAAGATGCCAACTATAACTCTTATAACATAATATTAAAAAAGCGCCGCAAGCTCGTAGAATGTAAAAAAGATAACATGTATTAAAAAATGCCGCGGTTGGTTTTTCCTTTTGACATTCCAGTTTGTGCAAACAAGAAAAGCCTAATGCTCCTACTGCCGAGAAGGCATTCAACAACTTTCTAGATTAACGAGGAAGTTCAATATATATTTCCCACTATCATCTGCAATCTCTTTCTCTTGAGCAGAATCAATTTATTCTTCTTTTTTCACATCCTCCGAGTATAGTTGTGATATTGTTGCGAGCGAGGGTTAAAGAATAAGAGAAATTCATAACCAATTGCAGTTTTGTTCACTGATTGATACATTAACTTCATGACAAAAATTCAAAACAAACCAGAAGTATCAAGCAAAACATCATCCTGGAGACACGTATAAATCATTTCAAATGGGACAGCAAATCAATAATAGGATACCAAAACACTAAGTGATTTTGTAGATCATGTCATTAGGAACAAACTTAAAGAGATCTTTCTGTAAGGAGACTGATGACTACGAAAAAACATCACTCATAACGTGTGCAATATCTTTCAGTACTAAAGAATACTCTAGGCTATTTAGGACCAAGTAATTCTACCGTTAACTAAATGTAAAAAAATATTTATGGGAGATCGGTTACCCCACCTGAAGGAGAACCATATCACAGTTTGACTGACAGAACGGAAACTTAATAATTTATGATGGCGAGCCTTAGCCAGACCAATCTATATTTACCCCACAATAGGAGACTTAAAGTAGAACTTTTTTCTTCAGGATGTATGTATTTAGGGAGTCTAAAGGAGTGACAAAAATATACCAGTAGTAAAAGAAGAAATAAAAGGGCCATACTTGTGGAAAGCTTTATGAATTTGTCTTTGATTTTCATCCTTTTCAACTCCTAGCACTTGTTCATTATAAGTCAAGAAACAACATGTAAACGATGTCACTATAGCAGCTTTGACGTAAAAAGAAGACACGTTATCATTATTTCACTGGTCTTAGATATTCAAGGTGCGTTTTGATTAGCGTTGCAAAACTTTTAATTTTAGTATAAATGCCAATTCTTGCTGCCTAAAACGCCTAAGATTTTTATATTTATAATCCATGACTGATGTTCCCATTGCGTGGAGTATATTAATATATTCAAGTTTGTTAAATTTATATTTGCCGACTTAACCAAAAACACAACACCTTAACGGTATGTTTTACCCATCGGTGGTTAGTTATCAAACACGTGGTAAAGGTAGCGTAGTCAACACTTGACGCGAGGTTAAAATCCATAATTTATTTAAATTGGTTATCCAATCTAAGTTAAACCCTATGCTTAATCCTATGTTAGTTCTAGTCCGAGATTCTAACAATATAAAAAAGAGGAGAGTTTTCAGCTAAGGACTGACCGGGCTTTGGTTGGTAACGTACCAGATTCAATTCAAGACACTTTAACACACCGCTAGCATAGATAGACCGAATATAAAAAGAGTGGCGCCGGAACCTTATAATAGTAAAACTGTATATGTAGCCATTAGACTTAGGCGGGACTCATCCTATACCTAGACACATTATTCGGTCTCCAATTAAAGCATCCGCATAAGCAATCTTTATTTTCTATTTATAATTCTATCTTCGGGGTATTAAAGCAATGGAGATCTTGTAAACCCAAGCTCATAGAGACTATTACCCCACTACAGCTTAAAGACAATTAAACAACTAGATAAGTCTCCTTGTCTAACTATCTAATCGGAAGATCAGAAACATTATTTGTTGAATTATCTAGATTCACCTACTAGTCAACATAGTTAAATAAACCAAAGGCAAATTTTCTTTAACCTAGTTCTAAACCATAAATCGAATCCTTAGCAACGATTTTAGAAGCAAAATAGTTGTGATCTATGACTTCTAGATGTATAAATCACTATATGGAGAGCTATCCCGGCATCTACATTACTTGGTTCCGATCATAGAGCAAGTGAATGATAGTCCGCATTACAAACAGCACGTAAAGTAAGGTATAAATTGAGATAAACAATAAACAAGCATTAACAACGATAAATTAAAGAAATCCGAGAATATGAAACAAAACCAAACATTCAGATCTATCAAAATAAATGGCTAATACCCTAAGGAGTATTAGAGCCTTCAAAAATCATAATATAATACAAGAGTAACTTGTATTAACCAAGGTAAACTAACCGAGCTAAACTAATGAACAAGAAACAGAACATACAAAAGTATAAGAAATAACACGTTGTCTTCTATGGATTGGAATGCGTTGCAAGACCACTTCTTCTTTTTTTCTCTTAGAAAATTGACTTTTAGCGTGGTTTCTAGGTATCAAGAATAATTGATTTAAGGCACACTTATAAACTTGTTTTTGAAGTTTTCTATTTATATTGTCTTGGAAGTCGGTTCAGAAACGGCAAATCCAATGGATAGGATGCGGTGTATAGAAGTTTCTTGGATAGAGACCACTTTGATATCTCGTAGAATATTTACATGCCATATATCAAAGAAGCGGCTTAATTGGACCCATCTCTGTGATTACAGCGTATTTATCTACTTTCCTTATATAGTATTTGTGGTGATGTATGCACGTAATAACGCCGTATCTTCCTTAATGGATACAGCGTAATGGTAATTCATTAATCATTATCTTCATAAAATATCTCATTGTATAGACTCCAGAGATGCGTGCCTACATTGCAAATATTCCCACCAGTACTCTGTAGATTACTGCAAATATCTCAACATATCACGTTTAAGTAACCAATTCTTTGCAATAATTATAGCAAAATGGGCTTAAATTGACATGGGATAAAAGAATGCAATAAAATAGACACGTTATGGTTGATGTCATCAAATGTCCGCCCCACTTGAGAATCCTACTTGTTTCCTTCTAAGTAGCCTTTAGAAGTCTATAAAAATGTATCCCTAAGGATATTTTCCGTTAAAAGCATTTATTCGATCTATTATCAAGTTAGCACAGACCAAAACATCCTACTACGAAGATAAAAAGATGAAAACACCCAAACGCTCAACTAAACATGGTTATAGGACGATGTAACTAATTTCGCGTTAATTACTCGGTCGTTCGGACAGTATTCTATCATAACTTGGCAAAGATACACATCTCCCCCACTAAAGCTAAGAGTCTAACAAGTTAATAAAGTGTAATATGGGATTCGTTATGATAAGTCATCTAAGGTTTGACACTTACTCCTATACTAAACTTAATTTATACCAATATTCTAGGAGGGCACAAAGACCACAACAACACACCCATAATCAACGGGATATACACATTGGACTGCTCACTCCCACCATGACAATAAGCTAAAGAGATATGGAATAGTAGAGTAATATAGGGTATGTATCTCTAAACTATTCACCAATAGTAAAAACCATCAAGGCATCGAGACATGCATACATGGCCGTAATCGACAGAATAGAACATTGCACGGCTCTAAGGAGTAAAAATTAAAAGAATAGGAAAAAAAGTAAAACAGAGGGGGAATAATGGAAACAAATAAACAAATAGAAGATGTAATAAAAAACAAAAAAAATAAGGTAAAAAGAAAAAAGAAAGAGAAGAAAATAAAAAAGAAAAGAAATAAAAGATAAACATGAATAAGAAGGTTGAAGAAAGAAAAGGAAAAATATATAACAAGAAAAAAAAAAAAAACATCTAAGAAACCACGCAAAATAAAGAAAAATATTAAAAGAAGTTAAATAAAAACAAAATAATTATAAAAAAATAAGCAAAGTAAAAAATAAAAAAAAATGGTAAAAAAAAATAATTAAATATAGTAAAATAAAGCATAAAGAAACATAATCAAAGAAAAAAAAAAAAAAGAAGGAACAAGAAAGGAACAAAAAAAAACTTAGCAAGAGGATCTAATATAATAAAGATAAATATAAAAAAAATATAAATAGCAAGTAAAAAAGTAAAAAGAAAATTTAATTTAAAATGAAGAAATGGTACGAAGAATAAAAAATATGAGAAAAAAAAATAAATCAAATTTAATAATAAAAGAACACACATATATATAATGATTAAAATAACAACACAAGAATAAATAAAACATATCTTCTACAAAACTAGAAATAACTACATAAACAAAAATTGAAGTTAAAATATAGCAGGACACATCCTCATTCCGTAAAACCCCTTATGGTAAATTATTAGGAAAGGAGACATAAATAGATTGGTTTAAATAAAACTTACAACAAAAAGAGTTTAAGTCTAAAATACAAGTTGCCTAGCCACTATTTTCCCCGCCGTTACCATGAAAAAAAAACTGCCTAGTATACAACGTCTTGGATCATAGATCGAAAAACACCAACCTAATTTGGCGTTCCCTGTAACGGTCAACATCCCAAACATCCCAACTTTACATACTTTCTAAGGCAAGTGGCGTATCTTCAACTTTATACAAATACTGCTTACATCGTCGGATTTGTAATCAACTAATAATCGATCCTTCGTGTAATTCCTTTGGTAGTTGCGAAACGATTATCTTCAAACTTTCCTTCTCTTTTTGTTGTGATTTGTATCTATTTATTCGATTTTGATACACTAGTACTTACAAAGACTTCGGTGTAGTTTTCACCATATTCACGATCATACATAAATACTGTGATAATTCCGTTCGGTAAATTCATCGTTCTTTGACGTACCATTTAATTGTGCAATGGAAATTAAAAATACATGAGTTTTGACTATAATATACATTCCCATTTGCGATGTGCGAAATATTCTTCCAACTATACCAAATTAAGAGACACAGACATCCGGGAAATACACACTTTATACTTGAAGCAACTAGCAACGGTAAAATAAACTTAAAAGGCCTAATGTTTAAAATGGTGTAACGAAAACAAATAATTTGGTGTAGTATACCTAAAGGATTGAGACTTCTACGGGTTGTCTAGGGGTTCTTACTCTTTAAAGTGAGAGTAAACAAAGGGTAATACATGGGTTAACTTACTCCAGTGTATTCTTAATAAGCAACATGTAAAGGCAATTTGGTGTAATCCCTAAAATATAATCAATTTCAAACAAGTTACTCCAACTAAATCTATAGACTTATCTCACTGCGGGTCACAGAATAGATTTACCAAGCAAGTTCAAAATAACAACATCCCGGCACACTCATATTTTGGTGGAATTTTGGGTAAATATTAAGAACGTATAAGGTTTAAATTCCTTACAATATCTAGCCAAGGGTATATAGTGTGCGGGTTTATGTCATCATGTAATTTTTCACAAAATGGTATGCATGTAAAAGTTTCTTTAAATTAGAGCATTAATATAATCATTTAGTTGAAAATTAGGACAAGTAAGTATTCATACATTACCAACCCCAACTTGAAATTATACAACATCCTCGGATGAATAGATTAAACATTACAGAAGTACGAGAATTAAAAAAATTAAATAAGAAACTCGCCCTGATAATTATGCGTCGGTACAGATTCTTCAAGTTAGGTTTATTAGCAAGATTATGTTGAACATCCGTCCTTGCAAGTTTCCAAGACTACCAACACTTCAAGATCCTTCCATATTTTGTAAATTCTCCGCCAAGATTCGTCGATATTTACTTTCACGAGGTCCTGTATAAAACAATAAAAAAACATGTGAATTCCTATCAGTGGTACCAAGCTTAATTTAAAATAAACAAACAAACTACAACCCATCTGGGTGACTATGTCAAATCAAGTGCTCTTTAATAACGCCATATTGCCAGAACTACATAATGTTTTTAAAGTTGCATAAAAAAAATCATACAGATAACGTCCAAACAATCAATAACGCCTATACGGTTAAATTGGAGGCGAATACGCCGAATATATGTCTGAAAAGACATACTCGATAAATTAAATAACAATCCGAGTTGTCTCCACACTTTAAGCACTTTGTTTACAAGCTAAGTCCTTTAAGTTAAGACTTTTCTTCAGCTTCCAGCCACACATGTTGGAAATTCACTCTCTCTTTCCCCCCTTTGATCCAGAAATTCATAGCTCTTTGTTGTGAATACCTACTTGTTCCGAACCAGTCTTCATGAAACCTATGTGCGACCAAACTACCAGGCGTTGATTCTAACAACACAAACAAATCAAAACTTTCAAACCATGATATAATAACTACAAAATATAATCAGTTTTCAGTTGTAGTGTACAACATGATATAAAATTCAATAAATTACAAAAGACAGAAACTAAAATATAATGATAAGGGGATACAATGGGGACTGGCGTGCACGTGGAGTCCTGTTGTGGCTGTGGAGGTTGAGCCTCGCCAGTTCCCTCCGCCTGCGTGCGTCACCACGGAATGTTGCATGTGAGCTCCCTCTGAAAGTCCTATCGAATACCTAGTATGTCTGCCCACTAGCCTCCACCAGCTGTGCCATACATGAAATCATCCATGTGGAGAATCTCCCCTGATCGGTCATCGATCTCTCCACAAGTCCCCGTAAAGTCTTGACATCCTGTCGCAATCCCTGCACCTCCTCCTCAAGTCTCCCCAATCTCTAAGGCATAGTCCTACCCGCAGCAGGAGGTGGTCATGGTGGCTGCTGAGGTGTCTGCACGAGTGCCGAAACAGCCTGGCCATCCTCATCAACAGCAGGACCATCCATAACGGCCTCAGGGGCATCAGCCGTAGCAACCTGCTGCCTCTCTGGTCCCGGGGCTACCCAAGCCCAGTCATCTCCTATCTCCATGCAGATGTTGAGCTTAACAAGCTCACCCATGTCAATCAATGGCAACTCACGGGCCATAACAGATAATCCTCTCAACCCATCATCACTCACTAGACCAAAGTGATGAGCAAGACGTCCAATAAAATGATCGCCAGATAACCTAGCACCACTCTTCCTCCCCTCAGCGTGCCTGAACAAGTACTTTGCCAACAGATATGGGACGTTAGCTGCCCCTCGGTCCATGCTATGAAGATAAAATAGGTCGATGGCACTCACCTTTTCAGGTGCCTACCCCCTTCTAGAAATGCCGTAAGAAATCAATATGTGGAACAACCTTTGAACTGGATCTCTGATGTAAGTATATGAGGGAGCGCCTCTTAAAAAGTCCCTGCCAGAAGAAACCTCAACCCAGTAATCACTAAGATCCCCCTTATCGGGGATCAATCTCTCACTCCCTAACCAGTATGCACCAAACCCATCCTCTGCCATCTCCTCAGCAATATGCAGACCCAAAGATAGAAGTAAACTTGCTCCCACAACATACTACGCCTTAGTCCCCCCCAACTGGGAAACATATAGTGCCAGCCACATCTAACCATATCGACATACGATCCTACAAGTGCTGTAAGAACTGTAAGTATAAACTCCTTACTAACGGTTGCTCGATCCCAACAATCTCTCCACTCGTAACTCAATAATATCTTGCCCATCGTCCCCAGTGTATACCATCCTCATCCTCTTGGCCAAATCCTGCCTCATATCCGGAGTCAATCCCTCAAAATCTAGTATATGTACTCGGTTAACCCCTACTGTAATACGTCTCTAGCATCAGCGTCAAAATCAATGTACAAATCTCCTCAGTGTAATCCGTCACCTTATATAAAAGGAAGTCATAAGTATCTCTTATCAACGAGGATGGTATATAGAGTGTCAATCTGTAAAATTAACAATGAATAGCACAACAGAATAATAGAATTTTTAAAGCATTATGTTTCTTTGGTGGATACGGTGTATTTAAAAATGGAGAAACACCGTATAAGGCCAATCTGTCAAATAACCCATATAATTGTTTAGTATCAATACGGCGTATGGGTTTTTTAAAACTCAGGATCCTTATTTTACGATCAATACGCCGTATTCATTTTACTGAATACGTCGTATTGGGGCTTTAAAGTTGGGTAAAATTTGGTCAATACGCCGTATCCATGTGAGTGTGTACGCTGTATTTCTCTGCAATATGAAAATGAAAAGGGGGTTCCCCTTTTTTACCTATTTTGACCCATTTGTAATTCATAAAATGGCCAAGTCTCATTCAGGGGGGGGGGGGGGGTAAAGGCATTCAAACATTATAGTATATCTCCTAATTTCTGCAAAGACCCTAACCCTAATATCTAAATATTATTTTCTAAATTCTATAATCGCAAATCAAAATAAAAGGGTAAAACACATTACCGTAGGATTGTGATAAAGGAGGGGACGATTACTTGATCAAATAACAAACGATCTCCAAGAATTTGTTTAGTAAAAATTTTGTGTGTGTGGGAGTGAAAAAGCAATGGTAAAACTCAATCCGTCTTATTAGATGGGGTTTTATACCCAAACTCGATACGCCGTATTGGTGTCTGATTAATACGCCGTATTGGCGAGCTTTGTTGACTTAGTCAACTTTTATTAAAAATAGTGGATACACTTGCAATAGGTTTTAACCACAATACCCTGTATCCGTATTTTATCTTGAGCACCAAATTCGCTAAAATAATAGTAAAGAAAACGAACCTTGGCCTTCCGCACATCTTGTATAAACACCATCCTTATAATACCGCTTAGGGTCGAAAGGAATGCCAAACGACACATATAAATTCATAATGAGATAGAATAGCATTCCGTAATAACTCCAAATCATGATTTTTACTTTTATGTTCATGACAAAACTTCCCGTTCTGAAAGTTTTAGTGATTTTATCATGACTTGTTTCAAAAAGCATATTTGACCTATGTGTAATTTCATTACCCTTCGAAGATTGTATTATATCGATCTCCTTGTCATCATTATCTTTTTTTGGCTTTAAATCATCGGGGTGAATAATGTTGAAGGGGAATAGATCATTAAAATACAAAACATTTTGTTCCTCTTCATCATATTCAGACTATGATGTTTTATCATTTAAATCAAATTCATCGATATGTTGAGGGCTTATAATCGATTCAGTTAATAAATCTGATTTAGACGTTTGAGCATCGTTGTAAACAATGGCTGTAAAATCATTCCTTCAAAATCCTTGTAAAGAAATCTAAATCACCACAACAACTGACTGTAGGCTACAGGTGATTAAGAAGTGAAGCAAATTGACTTTTTCATTATCGTTTTTTGAATCTGTTTTCAAATCATTGGTAGAAATAACTTTATAAGAAAACGAATTTTTGTCAAAAATTACCGTGTAATCTTCATCGTCGGAATCGTCAAACGAAATTCTAAAGTCAATTTCATCGTTAAGAGAACTTACTGTGGGCTCACAAGAAAGTGTTTTTTTCAATATAACCCACATACATTAAATGCCATAGCTGGTAATTTCGGCTTTCAACGGATCTGGTCGTGAAAAGACTTCAGTCATACCATATTTTACCATACTTAGCATTTTTCCCTAGTTAAACACTATCGCCACGGTTTGAGCTTTCAGCTTCCTCGAGCTGGTTATCTTCCATAGTAATGTTTGGATCGTCCATCTTGTAATAAACTTACTAGAAAAACTATTAAATGATCAATACGTCGTATTCAGTGAACTGAATACACCGTATCAAACAAATAGAGTAAGCAAACAAGCAGGAATATAAACTACTCTAAACTACACTAATTCTAAGGGTTAGATCTAATGTTAAAAACCAAAATATAATATAAAAATCAAGATTAATTTTCACTCCCCGGAAACGACGCAAAAACATTGATGTGTAGATTGTGTGGTGTATATTTTTATGATTCAAGTTTTAAATATATATTTTGTCGACTTAACCAAAAAACAAATCATATTAACGGGGTAGTGTATCCCGATCGTGGTAGATTCATGGTAAGTAGGTGTCGAACACTTGAAGGCGAGGTTAAATCTCTCATTTATTATATTTTGGTTAATAATCTAAGTTAATTCTAATCTAAGTCAAACCTATGATAATCATATGTTAGTTCTAATTCTAATTCTAACAGGTAAAAAGGGGGGTTTTCAGCCTGAGTGACTGGCACAGGTTTGGTTGGTACCTACATAAATTCAAGACAGCTTTAATACCCCTATGCAATGCAAATAACAGAAAAAAATATCGTCGAGCGCTTATAATAGAAAACTGTATTAGCCTGAATCAATAAGCAAAAAGTGATCTAACTTTTCCTTAACAGGCTAAATAGAAGGATCAGTAGGCAGAAAGTGTGTTCAATTATAATATGCAACCATTACTTGTAGATTATCATATATTAAACGGATGCTAGCTCAGGTGTAAAAAGATAACCCGTAGTTAAAAAAATGTGCGGTTGGTTTTCCTTTTTGACATTCCAGTTGGCAAAAAGAAAAACCTAATGCTCTGATGCCGAGAAGCATTCAACAACTTTCTTAGATTATCTGGAAGTTCAGCATAGTGTTTCCCACTGATCTGCAATATCATTCTCTTGGCAGAATCAACTATTCTTTTCACATCCTCGAATATGTTGTAATCTGCTTATAAATAAAGAAATTTATACCAATTGCAGTTGTCAACTGATTGATAATTAACCTCATATAAACTTCATACAAAATTCAAAAAACTGGAAGTATCAAGCAAAACATCATCCTGGAGACACGTATAAATCATTTCAAATGGGACAGCAAATCAATAATAAGATACCCAAACACTAAGTGATTTTGTAGATCATGTCATCAGGAACAAACTTAAAGAGATCTTTCTGTAAGGAGACTGATGAACCACGAAAAAAATAACTTTATAGTGGGTCACATCTTATAAGTACGAAAAAAACTCTGGGCTATTTGGGACCAATAATTCTACCGTTATACTAATTGTATAAATAGTTTGGCGGTTTGACCCACATTGAAGGAGAACATATCAGATTACATGAATACATAAACCTAAATTTGTGTGGCAGCCTTATCCAGACCAATCTATTTGACCCACATTAGAGACTAAAGAGAACTTTTTCAGATGATGTTTTTAGGATCTTAAAGGAGTGACAAACATATACCAGTAGTAAAAGAAGAAATAAAAGGGACATACTTGTGGAAAGCTTTGTGAATTTGTCTCTGATTTGCATCCTTTTCAACTCCTAACACCTGTTCATTATAAGTCAAGAAACATATGTAATCGATTTTAATTTAGCTATTTGACGTAAAAACACTTTCTATTTCACTGTCTTAGATATTCAAGGGGTGTTTGGATTAGCGTTCAAAACTTTTAATTTTAGTAGAAATGCCAATTCTTGCTGCCTAAAACGCCTAAGATTATCTTGCTGTCGATGACGTAATATATAATACAGAACTGCTTAAAGACTGTATTGACCCATTCTGGAGTATGTTATCTGTTGTTTTCTTAAGGCAAAGCTTATCAACAAAGTGTGTACTATTTAAATAATATGAGTTTCTAAATACTACCCAAAAATATGAAAGTGTATATACATATACTTAAGCAAGATCATTGTTTCAAGGACTACCTAGGTACTGGACATCAGTAATGATCAATGTCAGTAATATAGTTACATCAACACACGATCTTTTTCCAACCTGATAATAAACAAATCAACCAACACTTAATTGAATGTATGTTTTCCCAAACACACCCCTTACATATACATGTACAACTTAATTAAAGCAAAACCTCTAAAATTCTATGAAAAGGACCGATGCAGTTAATTGAAATAGTTACTCGATCTCAACGACATATATACATAGCTATCAATATTTTTAAAACAATCAAACAACAACTTATCTCATTATGCATTGCTTTACTTAAGCTATTTCCCAAATATGAACTCAACTTATAAGATGCATTAACTTGGCAAAATTTGATGCAGTTAAAAGTTGTGATAATCATATTATCAGTCAAAGTCTAATTATTTATGGGTTTACTTAAAAATAACCTTAAATATACATGTACAACTTAATTAAATAATGTGACTGGAAATATAGATATAAGCTTTAGTCATTTACTATATTATTTCTAACTTTCAAAAACTAAATACTGAATCGAAATACCTCTTCGTGGCCTCTTCATTAAGGGTTGGTGAATGCTGTAGGAAAGATGGAAAAGCAGTAGCTGTTAAACGTCAAATAACGTTGCATTGACCCGTGAATAAGTATGTATAATAATAACAAATGAGGCTCAGATTAATGAGTACTGAAGCGTGACCAAACACCTGACATGGCTGCAATCACACACTTGGTGTGACTGCCTAGCCAAGATACAGGGCTCGGTAAACCACGCTATAACAACCCACAATTTTCATCAATGTAATTATCCATCTATTAAATTAGATGCAATTTTCATCAATGTAATATCTACTTATTAAATTAAGTACAACCATTTTCATGGAAAGATTTTCGCTTTATTCCACTCATTATGCAACGTAACTTGCATAACTAAAGTAAACGAGCTCACGCAACCTACCTATGCCAATTTCATCAACGTTTAAATCAAGTAAACGTTATAATATGTCAAGCAATATGATTTAAACTCCATTTTACCATATGTTATCTATTTGACGTACTTTTCATAACGTTATTATAAAACGAACTTTATACATTAACGTTTATATCAAAACCCTAATTATATGTAATGTTTTCATGCAAACCAAAAGTACAAACAAATAAGGTATGTGTACAAGTTACAATGCATAATATTTGAATTATGTTTCTCTTTAAAACCCTAGTACAACTCATAGCACGAATTCAAATAAGCTTATTTTCCCTCCATTTCTTTAGGAATTTTGTACCACCTCTTTAGCACTAAGTACAAGCAATCCAATGCATCATATTTAATCACATTGCCCTCCCTAATCCTAACCCTAGCACGTCCAAAATCCAAAACCCTAATCCAAAAACCTTAATTGACCCGAAACACCTAAACTAGTTCAAACCTAGTTCAAACCAAGCATCCACCCTCACACCACCATGATTCACCACCTTGCTAGCCTCCTTGTCACCACCTAGCAGCCACCCTACCACCACCATCACCTTCTTGCACCCTTGCACCCCAAGAAAACACCTTGTCACCACCATAGTGAACCGAACCACCTCCATCACCTCCTTTGGTAACCGAAACCACCCCACCACCTTACACCTCTCCATACTAGCTCTTCCTAGTCACCTATTTATCCCTTGGCCACCACACCAAGTAAACTTGGCCACCACTCCAAGTAAACTTGGCCACTACTCCATTTCGAGCCCTATATATACTCACACACATACATACTTTCCAATTCATCTCTAAAACTCAACACATACTCAGATCATGATCTAAACAAGTCCAAGGAAGATTAAGAAGAAGGTTTAAGCTAAGTAGAAGCCAAGATTTAAGAAGAAATGAGTCTTTGGTTCATAACTTAAGGTGTTTGACCCATTTCATCAATTTCGACCCATTCAAGCTTTTGTAAGTCTTCACCTCGTTCCATAAGATCTTGTATCATTATAGATCATGTATAAGCTATATATAAGTCACTTGTATAAGCCTTGAACCATAAAACCATTTGTTTGGTTTTCCTAAACCAAACAAAACCCTAATTCGCACCCTAAAACCCTAATAAGCTATTTTCGTAAAACCTAAACCCTAAAAGCCATAAGCTGATATTATAAGCTATTCTTATAAGCTCTTTTATCATTTCTATGAGCTTGAAAACTAATCTTAAAGCCTTAAACCCATTCGGGTTAATCTTTTTAAACCAAATGAACCCGTTTTGGAACTATAAAACCAAACTTATTTTAGCTTATTATGATAAGCTAAATGCTGCAAAACTGAATTGGATTCAAAAAATACAAAGGGGTATATATTGTAAATTTTGAAAATATTAAACTTGAAAGTTAAAGGTTTAATGTTTTAAAAATATATATTGTAAAACATTTCATGCAAAGGGGTATATATTGTAAATTTTGAAAATATTAAACTTTTGGGCCAAAAATGTAATTATTCTAAAGTTAAACTTTAGGGGTTTGTTTTCTCATACTTGAAAGTTAAAGGTTTAATGTTTTAAAAATATAATTAAAGGTTAAATTGTAAATTAATATATACCACGGGTATATATTGTCATTTTCATATTCTTAAAGGTATAAAATGTAATATTTTTATATTAATTATAAAAATATATTTAAATATTATAAGACTCGATTTTATTAAAGCCCGACACATTTGTCGTTATCATTCGTCAATCGAAACATTGTAAAATCAATTATGTTATATATTTAACATAAATTATCATCCGCTAGCTTTTGAAAAAACTTAAAAAGATAAAATCTTATCATTTAATCTATAACGTATCATGTTACTAGGGAGTTTCATGTGAGGGGTTTTATGTGGGTAGACGTTTTGACGAGTTGCTGAATTTACGATTTAAAGTGTCCTAACTCCTCAAACGTTTACTACATGACCTCTGGATTATGATAGCCCGAACACTGATACGATGTTTTCACGAACTAATAAACCAAATAAATATTTACGTTAAACTTTATAAAATAAAGTTTGAAATATAAACACTCGAACTAAGACTTGACATATTACCCCAGGTTGCGTGACGAGGCTGTTTACTTCCATTTGAATTAAATTTCAAATCAATCAACTACTTTATCAAGGTGAGTTCATAGTCCTACCTTTATATGTTTTTCCAAACCCCGTGGGGGGGGGGGATACATGCTATAAATCATGAATATAAGTATTTTCCAACTATATGCTATCCTGATATATTATTGCCTAAGTTTACCTTTACCAATATCATTTAATCATGAACCATTAGTCACTTGCGAGTAAACGTGAATATTATGGATAGATCTATTGGGGGTGACGACTCCTGTTGGTGTACCCGTACATGGGGTAACCAAACGCACTACATTTGAGAACAATGGGTAACTTTGGCAAGTTACCTTTCCTTAAGGACATTTGTTCCTTCAAGTCGTTAAATTGACTTCGGATGTTAATGTTTGGTTGCATGAGCTTAGGGTAATAATACAGTTTTCCATGATAATTGTATTCATTGCAATTATTACCACTTATGATGACTTGTATTCAACTATTACATTGCAAACACTGTTAATTTCACTCAACCTTTGTGTTGATCCTTTTAGCATGTTTATCTCAGGTAATTGAGCAACTATGGCACGGAGTGGCATTGGACTTGAGGACTTCCAAACTTGTTATCATTCAAACTTTATGTTTTCAATGTACTTTGGGACCTCTTTTGTAAAACTCTGATATAATATTGAATGATAACTAAATTTTCCAAAACGTCTCTTTTGAGTCATTTTCTATGATTATGACTGTTGGTTCATGAAGTAATACCCCAAATTAGCTTCCCCTACTATATATCAAATAAAGGGGTGTTACAGATTGGTATCAGAGCCAGGTTATAGAGAACAAGGTTAAAACCTAAACTATTACTACTTTTTTCCATCCAAAAAAGTCCTCCGTCCCACTGTATTTCCCGAATAGTATGTAAATGATACATAACTATTATACTATTATATAAATAACTTACGTTATTTCTAGGAGGTTGTTACAGAGTGATGTCTTCATCTACCGACCCTATTACTATCCTATCTGATTCCAATGTTGAGGATGCTTTTTCCTCTACAAACACTCCTGACTGTATCCCGGCTTCACCAGACTATTTCCCAGCCTTACCGGGAAACTCCTCTCCTGATCCTTCAGATGATTTATCTAAGTATCTTTTGGCCTCACTAGCCATCTCACCTTTCCACGATGAATCATCTATTCCACTACCACAAGCTGTAACATTTCTCAATTTCAGGTCATTTTACGACTCCTATTATTCTTCACTATTTATTTTAGTCCGGTACGCATTTACTTTTAATTTAACTTTTAAGCTAAATCGAGTAGACTAGAAATAATCATTCAACGTAAACAGTCACCAAATAAATTAAGGTTTATGTCAAGCAAGTGTTATGTAATTATTAAGAAGATAATTATTGACTTTGCGCGTTTAATTTTTATTGGTCACGTAAAAGGCTTACGTTTCATAATAAAAATACGTTTAGACACCCCGGATGATACCTAGACTCAAACCAATACCAACTTTTAATCCTTAAACACAAAAATTATTCAATTTTCGTGTTAATAAGCCATTATGGCAGATATTGGGAAAGCAAAACCCATAATACATTGGATACTTACACAATCTTGTACAATTATCTCTTAATTAAGTCTTGTACTTGTATGATCTTAATAAGATTTCAAAACTCTTCATTCCCTCCAAGCCTTACTCGTCCCACATACATACACAACTAGGAAATCTTCTTTACATATATTAAGTACATGTACATCAAGGACTAATTAAAACTTGTCCTTAAATGTTCATAATTAACCTATTACACATTGGAAAATAAGCACATTGAATCCTTTTTTATGCCTTGGATAACCGCGGCCAACATACACAACCCACACACCATAAGATTTTCTAAATCCTAAGTATCTTGTACATTGATCTTGCAATTAAAGAATGTACTTAGGAGGTATTATCAATACCATGTGTGATTAGCCAAATCAAACCAAAACCGCCACATAGGGCACAGTTTTGTGCTTAGGATAGAACTAGAAGAGCTAACTAATTTTTAAGCCTATATAAACCCACTCCCACTTGACCTTTAACATTTCTTACAACTCTTAAAACACTAAACACTCTCTCTAAGCAAAAACCATCCTTATATCTCCCCTTGGTTTCGGATTCATCACAGCCGACCAAACACATACATTAATTCGACACCACCACTCAAACCAAGACCCTAAGATCACTAGCAAGAACATATAAGGAGTATTCAAGTGAAGGTTAGGGTTTTAGGAACAAGGTTAAGCTCGAAGCTTGGGTTGTCATTCCATTCGGGTTGCTCCTACTCATTTCTACACGACAATACATTTTCAAAGGATCTAGGACTATTGTAAGTCGAGCCCTACCTCTTATATGTTCGTGTCTTAATTGTTTTCCTCTTGGCTAGTCGTATGGGTCACGATTAACTTGTGTTTAACAAGTTAACGTGAGTGTGAACATGCATGGTTCAACCCATGCATGGTTCACGCACTTATAAATACATGTATGTAACTTGTGTGGTGCTAGGATGCGTTAAAACGTGTAAAACATAGTTTAATATCGAGCTAAGGCTTAAACGTTTTCATTTAAATTACAAATATGGAAACCAATATGAACACTAACACGTACACACGAAATACATGAAACCTACACGTAAACTTTTCATGAAAACATGATGGCTTGGCTTGGGAAAGAGTATACTAATTAATTAGACGATTGCATGTGATGAACACGACTATTATGTGTGCTAAACGAGCTTATTTTGGTTTTCTAGGAATCTTAACAAGCCCCTAATATCACTAATAGGCTTAACGGGCCACTAATGGACTTATTAAACCCAACAACGCCCTATTGGGCCAAGCAGGCCTAACAGGCAGTAGTTGTGGGGTCCACAACTTATTAATAAGCTCCTTGAGCTTATTAAGGGGTCTCAAATACTTGTGGGACTTATATGAACCCTAATATATATTGGAAACCTAACCGGACCCTTAATGGGCTTGGCGGCCCATTACCGTAGCAAAAAATGGGTCCATAAGCCACAAATAAGATTGGACAGCTTATTTGTGAGCTTATGCTGTTTATTAAGCTTATTATAGACTTAGAAAGACTATTGGACCTCTTGAAAATAAGCCCCCACCTATAGAACCCTTAACGAGTTCATAATGGCCCAAAAGCCCATTACCGTAGCTTATTGGCTTATAGGATAAGCCAATCTTGAGAAACAGCTTAAACAGACTTAAAGGTGCTTAATAAGACTAGGAAAATAAATTGGACAATGTATGAAACCCTAATGGACCTTATGGAGCTATTCGGGTTAAGCCAAAAGTGTAGCTTTTCTAAAGTTAAAGGGCTAAAGGTAAAAACATGGAAACCTGAGTGTTTAAAATGTAAATAACCTATTTTCATAAACATAAGGACTATTTTTGTAAATATATAAAACCTAAGGATATTTTATGAACAAAAGTGATTTTAATAAACACTTAACGTATCGGACAAGTTATGATATTTATCGAATATTATACAAATTAAAACACGATTTTCAATAAGCTTAAATAAGCTTAATAAGGACTTATGTACTCTGAAAATCTAAATTGGACCATTATTTTGCTTAACGGGCTTTAACGAGCCCAATAAGGCCTAATAAGCCTAAATAAGCTCATCCGAGCTTATTTATAAACTTGTTAGAACTTAAACGGGCTTAAAACGTGATTTTTACAAGTTTAAGGACTAAAAGTGTCGAAGTGCAAACTAGAGGGTGTAAACTATAAATATTGACTTTTATGAGTCCAAGGACAGTTTTTGACATATATCAAACATAAGGTGCTGTTTTGGAATAACTTATATTAAAAGTATAACCTTTGTAAAGTTAAAGGACTAAAAGTGACAACTTGGAAAGTTAGGGGTTAAAAAGTGTAATTTAACCAAACTTAAATAAAAGGACTAATGTTGTCAAACTTAGAAACTTAAAAGTGTGTTATAAAACTTAAATGATTTTATAAATACTTGAAGTGTCGGACTGGACTTAATGTAATAAAAGTATTATTGTATTTAAAGTCAAGGTTTATCGGTGTATAAACTATCAGGTTAATAAATGTATATTTATTAACGATATCTATCCTTAGTCGTATACCTTCCCAAGAGCCAACAAGTAAAGACAATTACAATAAACATGTGCACCACCACACAAGTGATAACAATATATATATAAACTAGCAATTTATTATAGTTTATGCATTAAGTCGTTAGCCTAAACTTGTAGACTAAGACTGGCCGTATTTACTTAGGTATTTGACGGTGTGATTCATTTGCCATACTTGGATATATTTATCATTCACAGAGGACTACCTACTCAGGTGAGTTCATAGCCCCATGTTTTACAATTATTTAAATGATTTACATCTTTGGGGTGAGAACATGCTTTGTTTTACAAATTGGACGCAAGTGTACATTTTATACAATGATTACGTGTTTGCCTAAGTAGCGATAACCCACTGAGCCCATTATCATGAACTGTCAATTACTAGATTGTAAGCGCGAGTGTTATAAATAGATCTATTTAGGATTGACATCCCCGTTTGGGTGAGTAGCGCTCACTGTGCCGGTTTGCCGGACAACAAACGTATACCATGTCGGATTTGGGATGTTGCGGGTTAGAACATCATTCACGGGCATTATTGGCAATTTATTGCATTCATACATGTCGAGCTTCAGTGTCATGAGCTTAGGAAAACGTAATTACTTTTTATGATGTTTGCATCTGTTGCTTAATCATACACTTGGAAATCTTGCGGTCCTACAATTGATTTACATAAACCTATGAATTCACCAACTTTATGTTGACGTTTTAAGCATGTTTTCCCAGGCCAATAAGGCACGAGGTGTTCAGATACATTGGGGGTCACTTTTGGAGAGACTGAACTTCAGAAACGATCCACCACCCATGTTATTTGACATCAGCGACTCGATAAAAGGCCTCCTTTGACCCATGATGAAACTGGACTCAAAGGGTTCATCATCATTGACTTCACTTTGTTTTGCAGCACCAACAGGGTGGTTTTTTAACACAATGTTTGGTGAAAAAGGGTTAATTCATACGCTAGATGATCAAGGAATGCCCAACTTTTGGAATTTTTACCACCTCAACAAGCAATGCTAAAAGAGAAGAATGCACATGCCCACCTGACGGCAAAAGAAGTCTCGTTGAAACACGTTCAGGTAGCATTTAAATGGTAACAAAGAACACACCTTAAACCCTAATATGATTAGAAAAAAGGCACTTTTATGAGAACAATGTGGAGAAGTGAAGATTTGGTTTAACCGATTATATTGTTGTGTTAACTAAGTAAAGGGAAAGGCATACATCATGGCACCTTGGTAAGATCTGATGTATCAGAAGAAATGAGCAGAAACTTTCAACAACTAGTTCGAGTGAGTCACTCCAGAAACTTGGTGCCAAGGCATCATTCAAACAGTCAGACCTTGCAGACAACAACATCAACAACAAACCAATTCAGCAGGGGACAGGCATCAACGAGCCATCATCTTCCCCTTGGCCAGCATCGCCTTTTCACAACAGAATGGTTTTTTAACAGCGGTCAAGGCACTTCTGTTAAGATATGGGACTCATGTAATGTATCAGGTTCCTTGGAATTGCGCATATCACATAGCAAGTATAAGACCGGAGAGGCAACTAGATAGATGTTTTGCAACAGTCAAAATATCAAAGAGAGTCAAATACATGTAACGCAACATTAAAATGGAATAGAAAATATCTTATGTTAAAAGAAAATAAAAGCAACAGATTACAATGTTAAATTCAAACAGTCGGTTTTTGCAGACAACAACAAACCAATTCAGCAGGGGACAGGCATCAACGAGGCATCATCTTCCCCTTGGGCAGCATCGCCTTTTCATTACCTAGTGATAATAGGTCAAATTTGTTCCCAAGATTGATTCGTGGTGCTTTAGGAGGAGGAGCTGGAGCAACTTGATACTTCCCCAACTGATTCAGTAGTCCCAACTCTTCTAAGCGGTCCAACTTTTGTCTGATGTCTGCTCTGTCTTTGTCTATTTTGTACCTTGCATCAGCAGCTATCTGCGCTCGTTCCATTACAGCACGAGTGATGATTGGTGGAGAGCTGAGACTAAATGTATAGAAAGAAAGAAAGAGAATAAGCGAAAACAGAGATAAAATAAAAGTCAAATGAAAGCAAGAAAAAGAATCAAAGATACCTGGATAGAGCTTTACGAATTACAGGAAGAGAAGACCCAGGTGGAACGTGTTGAATGTGGCTGTTGCCGTTATTATCGGCAGCAGCAACAAATATATCAAGCGCAGTCCTGCAATATTTGTACTTTTCCAGAAGACAGAAGTTGACAACATTAACAGCTACACCCAATTGATTAAGGATCTGTCCAGCCCTCTTGGCTGAATGATCAGATAAAACTATAGGACTGGCATGCATGGCAAGAAGAGAAATTAGCAAAACAAGTAAGTAGATATATGGATGGATGGATAAAATGCATACCCCCCAACAAAGAAAAGCAGCCGTTTATGCTTAAAGCCACGGCGCCGGTTAACTAACGACATGGATAAAGGGATCTGGCTTGAAAGGTCCAAGTTACCGCGAAGAACAAAAAATTGGTTGGATGAATATTAATGAGGTTAGGTTACCCCTAGTTAATAAGTAGTAAAAGGAAGAAAGCATGAGGTATGAAGACAAAGCCAATTGCAGTAAGTACATAACAAGAAAGCATGGTTTCCAATGATGCTTTCCGAGCGCACACCCTTCACAAACCCCTTCAGTCTCGTAAATTTAGACTTGAGAAATCAAGATGTCCAAGTTTCATGTGCCATAACAAAGCCTCGTCTGCGGTTGTTGCTTTCAACGCAGTGTGTTCTTCATATGTGAATGTAATCTGAAAGCTTGAGTTCCACCCCATTATTATCTTCTGCAATCACTCTCTATTTATTCCTTTGTTATAAATACTGCAACCTTTTCCTTCAAAAATAACAGAGTATCCGTGCTCTACAAGTTGACCGACACTAAGCAAATTTTGCGTAAGGCCTGGAACTAGTAAAACATCATTGATATATTTGATACCTGCTTTTGTCTTGACCGGGATCTTGTCTTTTCCTTTCACTGTACAACTGCTTCGTTTCCCATTTTTTACTTCAGAATTTCTTGCAGTCTCAATATCGACCAAAATACTTTCATCGCCCCGTCATATGGTTACTGCAACCACTCTCAAGAAACCATGTGTCACTTCTTTCAACGGAGTGACAAAAGAAAACATTTCCATCTTCTTGTTTTTCTTTTAAAAGATTTGCTAGTAGTTTCTTTTGACGACAAATTTTTTCTAAATGACCAAATTGATCAAACTGAGTTAGTGAGTACATTTAAACTTTCCTTTGTGCCAGCAATTTTTTTTCGTGACTGCCTTTCTTGCAAATGGAACACTTGTGTAAGTTTCCATCGCCAAATGATCTTTTGTCGAGGTTGCTTCGACCTCTAAAACTTTTGTAACTTGTGTAAGTTTCCATGACCGACTTATAAAAATGATCAAAAAAACTCGTTTAACCCAAATGGATTCATTCGAACAAGCTCTCGTACCAAATTATGTTGGATATATGAGATGTTACTCTCACAAAACTGCACGTAAAATATTGTTACAACAAAAAATTAAATAACTCTTGGTTATTTGAAAAACTATGGCACTCAAATGTTTATTAAAAAGTTGATAAACTTTCTTTATTAAACTCTTGTAAGGCATTAGTACACAAAATATCCTTTACTTAAAAAATTTGAAACACTTTCATTTATTTATGTAATTCACGGGTACATCTTGGCTACCAATACGTTGTCCCTTTTATAGATCAATTGTATGGCCATGTAATAGATGTAAAGTTTTGAAATAACATGCTAGTGACGTAATATATTTCCACATACTGTACTGGACTTACTATGTGGAAGAAAAAGATGAATTTTCTTCACCACAAAAAACATGTCTAAAAACTTTCCCAACTATTCCTTTCTCATGTTTAATAGTTGTGCTTGTCTTCTCTTGAAAATGAAATACTTTCATTTTGTAAAACACATTAGTTTACATAGATGATCAAGGAATGCTTAACTTTTGAAATGTTTGCCACCTCAACAAGCAATGCTAAAAAAGAAAGCACTGCCCACCTGACGCCAAAATAAGCCTCCTTGAAACACGTTTAGGTAGCATTTGGATGGTAACAAAGAACACACCTTAAAAAACCATAATATGATTAGAAAAGGCACTTTTATGAGAACAATGTGGAGAAGTGAAGATTTCGTTAACTGATTATATTGTGTTAACTAAGTAAATGGCAAGGCCTACATCATGGCACTTTGGTAAGATCTGATCTATCAGAAGAAATGAGCAGAAACTTTCAACAAATAGTTCGAGTGAGTGAGTCCAGAAACTTAGTGCCATGGAACTTCTGTTAAGAAGATATGGGACTCATGTACTGTATCAGGTTCTATGCCCCCTCGGTGCATATCACATAGCAAGTATAAGACAGGAGGCAACTTGTTAGATGGTTGCAAAAGTCAAAATATCAAACAGAGTGAAATACATAGTATCTTATGTTAAACAAAATAAAAGCAACATAATACAATGTTTTAAGGTTTTTGCAGACAACAGCAACAACAACAATACAATTCAGTAGGTGCGAGGCATCATATCCCCCCCTGCCATTAGTAATGATAGGTCAGGTTTGAGTCGTGGTACTTTAGGAGGAGGAGCAGGAGCGACATGATTCTCTTTCCGCTTGCGACGATTCTCTTTCTCTTTGGCTATTTTCTTCCATGCAGCAGCAGCTATCTCCCCTTGTCGGATAGAAGCACGAGTGATGATTGGTGGAGAGCTGAGAATAGAAGAAAATGGTATAAGAGAAAAACACAAGAGAAGGAAAGAAAAAGAATCATCAAAGATATATATACCTGGATAGAGCTTCACGAATTTCAGTATAAGAAGATGCAGGTGGAATGTGTTTAATGTGGCTGTTGCCGTTATTATTGGCAGCAGCAACAAATTTAACAAGGGCAGTCTTGCAATAATTGTACTTTTCCAGAAGAGAGAAGTTGACAACATCAACAGCTACACCCATTTGCTTAGCGGTATCTCCACCCGCCTTGGCTGAGTAACAAGGAAATTTTGAAGGACTGGTAAGCATGGCAAGAAGAGAAATTAGCAAAACAAGTAGATATAGATAGATAAAAGCAGTAGTAGTAGTAGTAGTATGAATAAAATAAATGCATACCCTCCAACAAAGAAAAGCAGCCTTTTATGCTTAAAAACACGCCATTGACGCTGATTAATTAACGACAGGGACATAGAGACCCCTCTAGTAAGGTCCAAGTCACCGCCATATATGATACCTGAGAAACAAGTAGTATGAAGTTGAATCATTCTATGACATAGATACTCCAAAGAAAGAAACAAGAAGAAGAAGAATTAAGCACCTTTATGCAAGTGAGCCATGATTTTGTCAACATCACTGGTAGGTTCAAGATAAGAAAAATAAATCCCAACACCGCCCATAGTGTATAGCCCTATAGCATTCTTCGGGTTAGACTGTGAAGAAAAAATTGTTTGTTTGGATCAATATCTTTCCGCAAATCTCATAAATCCAACTACGTATTATGATTTTGAAAAGGGGGGAATACAATTAATAAAATCACCTCAAGTTTAGCATGGCAATACAAATCAATAGCTTCAAGTTGATTATAATAGGCTCCTAAAGATGCTGCGCTCCGCATATACCAAGAATTGTCGACAACGATCAAAGTAACCTCCTCCTCCTTACCGTCAATCAATCAATATCACTTTGTATGTTAGTTAGATAAATCGATTAATCGATAGCATAATAAATAAATAAAGAACCTGATCATCCGCCATCGTGGTTTTTGAATACATTACGAACTTTTGACATGCAGATGACAAACC
>BQNB010010350.1:3683-50362 GCA_026074375.1 Tanacetum coccineum | reverse complement strand
TATATTATGGTATTGGTTGTTATGGCTTATTTTGAGCTTATGGGGTATGGACATCCCTCTGTGTCAAGGTGGGTTGCGTGTTTCCTACCGATTATAAAAGGCTGTGATGATGACATATGAACATCCTTAAGCGGATTCGATTAAAATTTAGACAATGTACATCTTGGCGGGACAAGCTTTCTAAGCTTGCAGCCATGACGGCCATATCCTCATATCTGATTTTTCACTTATCTAAGCCTCAAAATAATAAAATAGTTACTTTCTCCATTCTCTTTGAGCGAAAAGTTAATGGCTGGCGTGTAAGAAGACGCCTTTTGATCAAAGATACAAATGCAGCTCTTGGAATATCCTTCATCATGTCGAGCTACTAATCCCAATGAGTAGGTGTGTTCGTTTGAGTGTTCAATGTCAGATATCGCCAACGTTCCATAACTCCTTCAATTTTTCTCATGTATAATCTATTTTTTTGCAGATGAGAAAATGTTACAAGTGCACTGGAGACCAAGTGCGGTGCATTCATATAATGATGACGTTATATTGAGTGATAGCCTTAGAGGTTTGAGTTGCCTTATAAATAGCAGCCTCGGCAATGTTAAAACTTTTAATTTTTAAGCTTTCGAAACTGATACCAATTTATTCTGACATGGAGAGTAAAAAATACACTCTTAAAAATGAAACAGAGTACATGCCTACAAAATACATATGTGATAAGGTATAAATATAGGTCGCGTTATGCTTGCGTTCAAGCTAACAGATTTTGTTGGGTCTTTTGCAGACTGATGGTGACATCTACAGCATGAATTTTGGAGAATCTCTATACATGTTTTCAGGTACATAGATCATTGTTACTTGCTTTGTTATTGTTACCAAATGTAGAGGCAAAATCTATAAGTAATGGCTTCGAGTTACTTAATTATACCTTTAATTAAAAGGCAGTGGTGTTCATTAAATGCGCATTTAATAGGTTGGGTTTCCGACCGGGTCGACCCGCCATAACCAGCTGGAAAATTGACCCGATAACCTGCCGGAAAATGCTTGCCCCGCCCCGACCCATTTCTGCATTTAATCAACAAAAACCATTTAATATCCGTTTTTCAAACACGTGTACCTTACGTGTTTTTTTCTCCTCTCTTTGATGTTAACGAAAAACATGCACCAAACACATATTGTTTCTCTTCTCTTTGATGTTAACGAAAAAACACACACGAAGCACATACGATGATTCTCTGTCTAATTAATCCTCCAAGCTATACCACGCATACTCGGATCTGTTATTCATAACCCACATCTTTCTTCGATGCCATCGACCTCTTCGTTGCCACCGTTCATGGTGTGTGGCGTTGGTGGTCAGTTGGTGACGTTGTTGAGCTCATCTGGGTTAACTTTGCCATGGTGGTTTCGTTGGGTTCTTGCGGCTGATGAGACTATGTGTTGATTGGTTGTATACTCTCAATAATATGGTTGCATGCGTTGATTTTATTGTGGGTTGTCACGATTTTATTGTGGGGTTGTCATGATTGTCAGGTTTGGTTCTTCAATGAGATTATTTTCGACGGAAACTATTCAACCATTTAAACCGGCCGAGTCAAGCCTGAAAAACATTTTGTTTGATCCAGAATCCTCAAACTTTTATTATTTTTTGTTTATAACACATAAAGTTTTTTATCACCATAACTATCTGCCGCTATAAAATTCCGTTGCTATGCAAAGGTACTCATCTAGTTTATATACTAGTAGCAGATAAATACATGTAAAACCTTAACAGTCCAGTTGAGATAATGATGAATATACATAAGCCCGTTATAAATATTTACAGCACTTTTTTCTTAGATACTCCCTCAGTCCCATTTTTATTATCCACGTTTTCTTTTTGGGATGTGCCAATTTAATTGTCCACTACTAAAAATAGATAGAGAAATTTGATCAAGTTTACGATATTACCCTTGTTTGAAATTATTATTACAAACTTTAAAGAAGACTTTAATTAATTGCTAAGGGTAAAACTGCACTCTGTCAAAAAGTAAGAAAGAGAAAGCAGTAATAAATGCACTTTTATTAAACTGTGTGTTTTTTTATCGGGGGACAATAATTTTGGGACGGAGGGAGTATTCATCATTTATCATGCACTATAAAATGTTTCATTAAAAACCTCTATTAGAAAAAATCTAATGGATTAAAAAAATTTGATGAAAGAAATGCGATGCGCATAATCCTCATCGGTTCACTAGTTTATTTCAAACATATAAATGTTTATTTAGTGTCCAATAGGTAAAGGATATGAAATGATACAATAACTTTTATGATTAATATTACCGACTAATTTTGTTATCTTGTAATCTTTTCTAGCTTCTTGCTAGTGTTTTAATAAAAATCTGATGTTCAAAACAAAAAATTGACAGTTTTAAATGATGCTTATGGACCTTTTATGAAACCAAAATTAAGTAGAAATTCTTGTGACATTTTCAGCTTTTCATCATTTATGTACAACTTAAACCACTTGATCTTTTTTTATGTGAAAACTCTATTATACGCATTGGGTTACTATAAATAAATATAATCCAAATCAGTTTTTCTTCAGTAATGTATAGGCTATATTCGTTTAATCACTACATGCAACAACACATTTGAATTTACAAATTCAAGTAATGTCAAGTACATAGACAGATATGTCTTTAATAAGTAAACTAAATGTTAAAAGTTTATCTTCAATGAGTGTTTTGGTCAACTTTTTTTATAAATAAATGATTAAATCGGAAAAAAGGGATGTATATGCAATTTTCTTTTAATGGTTCATTAAATTATAGAAAGAAAAGTGTAAATAGAAAAAATATACAAACATTAAGTCAAGGGTTATCAATGAACCCATTTCTACAAGGGTTAAGTCCATTAATAGGTAACATACTTACAAAATATTACACTTTTAGGTACTGGTATATGTTTAATTACACACACCTTTTACCTTTAAAAACAAGTTAAAAATAACAAAAATGGACTTAAAATGCCAAAAATATGCTTGTTTTGCTCTAATTGTGTTGTGATTCATGAACGGATATCTAAGAAAGGACGAAAAAACGAAGACAAAAGGACCAAAACCGGACACGGAATGGAAAAACGTGGAAAAAGACAAAGTCAAGACAAAGCCCAAGTATGAAAAAGTCAACCCAAGTCAACCCCGACAAAATCCAAAGTCAACCCAAGGGCCACAAGATGAGAAAATAAGTTTAGGGACTATAATTGCCAAGTCCCTAACTTATTTAATGAAGGAAAAGAAGAAAAATACTTGCAAGGGCTCATGCTGCCATTTTCAAAAGTTATAACCCACAAGGGCCATTTCTGCCAAGGTTTTAAACTTATAACAAACAAGGACCATGGATGCAATGCCCTATATAACATTCGGGGGGTTATTCTGCCGAATTTCCAAACTTGTATAAACACAAGGACGAAATTTGCAAGGACAACTATATCCATGAGGGACCAAACCTGTCAAAACCACAAACCTATCACCCCCGTTTGAAACACTGTATATCTTCCACAACCATTTCTCGCCAAATTTATAACCCCCCCTCCTGTCCCTTTCAAGCCTCGTTGACTCCCTACATCCATCTAAAACCATCACCATAACTAAACCCCACAACCCACATGGGTATGCCAAGCTGGCAATCCAAAAACCCACAATTCAAATCAATGGCTGTGACGATTTTGAGTGGGCTCCAAGATAAATGAAGGGCAAGGATTGTTTTGTGTTTACACACTCACAACAAGCACAAAGGGCTGCTTTGTGTCTACAAAGAAGCACAAGGAGTGAAGTCAAGAGGGAAGTCAAAACCCTAGCTTATTTGGCTATAAAAAGCTTTTGTAAGCTCTTGAGGCAAACGACAGTTAGAGTTCATATTGTTATCTGGAGAGCCAACCATATTGCTATGTTTTGTTGTTGCAATTGAGGATCAGCTTTCATAGCAAGGTACAGTTCATATTGTTGTTCTGGAATAGAGGATGTTTGTGATTGAGCTGGATGAACATGAAGAATATGGCCAGACATATAATTTCGAACAGATGCATCAACTTGAGAAGGAATGACATTGGCAATTGCATTCTCAATTTGTGTCAAGATTTGAGCTTGAATATTTCTACGTTCCTGCAAAATCGCTTTAGCAATCAATCTTTCCGTCTCTTCTTTAGCCTTTTGCCTCTCCAGAATCAACCCTTCCGTAACATACACTGGAACTTGATTTCGAACTTGTTCAGGAACTTGTTGCATAACTTGCTTCTTAACGTGTTTGTCTACGATAGTGGGTAATGTCTCAACCATTACATCATGAATATTATCAGCAAGTGTATCGAATGACTTTCTTGGCATGAACCTCGCCCGTAAATGTGCAAACAAGTAACCATAACGTCATTGTAACTCGTGAAAGAAGCTCTTGTAGCGTTTGAAGCGAGTAGGTTTTGTCTTGAACAATGATAGAAGGCGATTCATTTTAGTTAACTTTTTGTGAGGTAAACTTGATGATGATGTGGTATGAGGAGTATCCGTCAATTCCTAGAGTTTCTCAGTATATGAAGATACGAGATTAATATGAATCCTAGGAGATCTAATTGGTGTGGGGATTGGTGAATTCCTAGTCTCCTCTACATTCTTCCCTTTCTCCCTTCTCTTTAATTCATACACCTCATCAGTTATTTCTTCATCTTCATCAGTTACATTTACTGGTATAATAACGTTAGTAATATCCACCGTTGGAGTCTCCTGAGTAATCTCCACCTCCGTTTCTTGAGTAATCTCCACCTCCTTTTCTTTAGCAATCTCCACCTCCGGACTTTCCTTATCACTTCGGGGCTCTATCCTAGTGCCGGGAATATTTGATTCATCATTCCTAGGGATTGAACTATCATCAACAATATTCTCTTGTTCTTCCACCATCTTTTCAATTTCTTCAGATGCCAAGTGCTCATCAACCAGTGCCACATTCTCTCTTGCTTCCTGCTCCTCACGACTTTTATGCTCAGCAAGACTAACTTGTAATGTATCTTGTAAAATCATCTCATCTGCTTTGTCGACAGTTGGCACTGGAGCTGGTGGTGTAAGACGTGTGGATCTCCTTTCAAGAAGACGAAGACGAATCATAGTTGATCGACTTGGAGCACTTGACTCTACGACTTCCTTATCAGGGTTAGGTGACCTAGGGGCGCTAGTTGTCCTATGCGTTCCGTGGGTAGACTCAGTCGACTGTGACTAAGTCAGAGGAACATCTATCCCAAACACCTCCGTATACATCCGATAATGCTCCGTTTGCTTCATTTCATCAGTGATCATCCAATCTGGTATCTTCATTCCAACTTTGTTTTGTGTCTTCCTGAGTTAAAAATATTCTTCATAATATCATCATCTTGCAAATTGTGATACATGTCTCGAGCACGTCTTGAGATGTCAGGAAAGATAGTCATGTAGTGATTGACAACGATCTTTGTAAATCTTGAATACGGAATCGAAGATGTTGCATGATGAAGCGAATAGTAAAGTCCTTCCCATAGTAACTCCGCATAATCCACATGAATGTTGTTGACAAAGAAATACAACATTTGCATTATCTGCAACGGCGGTTGGTCCCATCCAGTGACACGTGTTGTTAAGCATTTGGAGAATATTTTACATAACGTTTGCCATGGCTGCAGAAGACCAGTAGTCTTGAAATTTGATTGTGTCTCTAATTCCATTGTAAATCCCAATACTTGCTTGTAGAATGGAACCATGTCAGAAAATGATGGTGGTGGCACGAATGCATTATGATTGTTGGCAGTTGCTTGTGGAAGATGAAAGATTTGTCTGAAGTCATCCAGTGTAAGAGTGAGTTCTTTCTTGTCCAGCATAAACTTGAGCCGATACTTTGATCTGTCTTCCTTCAAAGTATGCCAGAACTGTGCCATATAAATCCATGGAACGAATGAAGAAGCTGCAATGCTGAATCATAATGGATGATTCTTGATGATATTCGTCAGAATTTTACTTTCTGGTGGACATTGCACATGCTCGAGATCAACTTTCTTGTTAGCATCCATAAGATCATATCTCGTTTTTGGAGGACACAGTTCATCTGGATGAACATCAGCTGCATGTTGTTGTTGTGCCATGATGATTACAGAATGATTACAATTGAGATGCTAGATAACACACAATTCATTTGACATTTTTGTCTTTTTCCACTCTGTCTGTTTTATATGTTCTGGCAATTCTTTTTCGAACACACTTTTGATTTGCTTTTTCGCGTATGGATTTAACTCTCTCTTTCTGTTTTTAGAATATCCTCACCAGAAATTCTTTTTGACATGATACTCTTTCAAGAATGATTGTGATTTCTCTTTTGATTTAAAGCAATACTCTTTTATGAAAAATTAAAGAGAAATCATTCAACTTCTTAAAATTGTTTTGTGAAAAAGTATCATTTTGTCACAATAACAGATTTTAAGAACTTTTTCCAGAAACTTTTGTCAAAAACATTCTTTATAAAGATAACATAGAAGCATGTAATCACAAACCCAGAACTGAATGTACACTAAGACACTCACTCCTCATTCTATTCATTGCAAAAAACGGCCGAAACTGGACATGACTTAGTCCACTTAAACAGTTGTGATTTGGATTAACAACTTCAAGTTTATAAAAACACTTTTGCTTTCACTTTTTTGTTATGAATCTTAAACCATGAATACAAACACATCTAATTCAATAATTGAATGGACACTAAGTCACTCACTCCTCATTCTGGTCATTATAGAAAACGGCCTAAGCCGAACATGACTTAGTCCACGTAAACAATTACGAATAGACATATATGACCCACAGCTTAGAATTCATGAAAACTTGTTTTCTTTGCCAAAATTATTTGTCGTTTTCACAACACATGAGAAACTGATCTTTTTGTTCCACAGACATTCAAACATTAAGCATCACAAACATTAGTTAACAACATTATTTCTTTCTCAAACATCTTCACATTTCCACAAGTAAACTGTTACTAAGTTTTGTCATTTGACTTCTTACTGAGTTTGACCATTTGACCTTTCCGAGTTTAAATTTTTGACTATTACTGAGTTTAACAATCGATGATTCATATGAACTTATTAAAACCAAACTCGATCCATTGTATGATGATATTATTTCCAGATTAGCACTTTAAGCAAATAATTAAACTTGATAACAAATCAAACTCGGTAATCTTTATCCGAGTTTCAAATAAAAGTCAATCATATTCATTCTATTATCACTGTAATGCCATTTATCACATTTTTACTTAATCGATGCCTAATATTATCCTAAATGTGTAATATTCAACAAAAATTCAATCACACACAAACTCAGTAATCTTCATCTTTACCGAGTTTAAATTCGGTAACCCAAAACCATCAAAGATCAATCAAAACACGTTAATCTACTTATGTTTGAGTAAGAAATGAAATTGAAATCGTTGTAATGAACTTAGAAAGCTTAGAATGAATTTCTTCTCAAACTCGGAAATGGATTCAGTAATAATAAAAAGTGAAAATCAAAAATGACTCCCCTTTGTATACCCACCGAAAATATTTTTGAAATTTGACACTTTTAGCCCCTGTACTTTTAATTTTCAATTCAGGCCTTGTTTCTTTGAAATTTGTTTATAAATTTTCACAAACTCCCCCTTGAACAATGAATTTTTTCCAAAAGCTCCCCCTTGAAATGAAATAATGTAGAGTACTTAGTCCGAAAATGAAGATGCTTAAATAAAAACTCCCCCTTGAAACCATAACATTTTTAAAATTCATTCTTTGTGAGAAATCATTGTTTTTATTTAATTTTGAAAATGATGTTTGTGAATGAAAAATCTTAATAACCCCCCCTTAGATCATGATTTTGTATTTTCAATTTGAAAGTTTTTAAATCATGAAACTAAGCATGAGATTTTGTTAATTTAAGGTTTTTTTATGAAAAATATGTCAAATCTTTTTGGTATTTTGAAAAAAAAAATTCTTTTGTTTTTGAAAAATTTATTTACATATTTTTGATGTATGAGCTTTTCAAGAAGATAACTTTGTCAGGCTTTCCAACTGAGTTGGAGTCATACATCTCATACCAATTCGATGAACTAAATACTCAAAGCGTTCTTTTGGAAGCGCCTTAGTAAATAGATCCGCTAGTTGGTATTCTGTCCCGACAAAGTAAATTTCCACAGTACCCTTCTCAACATGTTCTTTAATAAAATGATACCGGATGTCAATGTGCTTCGTCTTAGAATGTTGGACCGGATTGCATGAAATAGCAATGGCACTCTTGGAGTCACAGTACATCAGAATCCGATTGTACTTATATCCATAGTCAAGCAGTTGAGTACGCATCCAAATAACTTGAGCACAGCATGCAGACAGGGAAACATATTCAGCTTCAGCAGTTGACATCGCAGTACAATCTTGTTTCTTTGAACTCCAACTCACGAGCTTTCCTCCTAGAAATTGCAATCCTCCTGATGTGCTTTTACAATCATCTTTACATCCTGCATGGTCCGCATCTGAATAGGCAATTAGTTTAAATCTGGAATCCTTCAGATACCATAGGCCCATGTTATAGGACTGTCTTAGGTACCGAAAGATCCGTTTTACCTCTTTGAGGTGTTTGACTGTAGGACGTGCTTGATAACGAGCACATACAAAAGTAGCAAATGCAATGTCTAGTCGACTGGCTGTTAGGTACATAAGCCCTCCTATCATACGACGATAAGTCGTTTGATCAGTAGGAGTGCCTTGTAAATCAGCATCCAGCCTCTCAGTTGCCCATAGTGGTAATTCAAAGAGACACACTCATCCAACCATGTTTCTTTAACAATTCAATTGCGTATTTGTGAATGACATTAAGAATATGCACGGGAGATTGATGAACTTGAAGTCCAAGAAAGAACTTTAGTTCACCCATCATCGACATTTCAAAATTATTTTTCATTAGATTTGCAAAATGTTTTGAAAAATTGGATTTGTTTGATCCAAAAATAATGTCAACACATATACTTGACAAGTAATATTTCTCACTCGTGACATCGTATGAAATAAGTCGTGGTCAATAATACCTTTAGTGAACCCATGTTGAATTAAGAAAGAAGACAATTTGTCATAGCCATGCACGAGGTGCTTGCTTAAGACGGATAGAGAGTTTTTTCAACCGTAACGTGATCTGAAAATTCAGGCTCCATAAATCCTTCAGTTGGCTGACATAGAATATCTTCTTTCAAAAGACCCATTGAGAAAAAGCCGTGTTTGACATCCATTGAAAATTGATATTCTTAATGAGCAGCATAAGCAATAAACATCCGAAACAGCCTCAAGAACGAGCAACGAGAGCAAAGACTCTCCAAAATCAAACCTTCTTCCTGCTTAATCCTTTTAGCCACAAGACAGTTTTGTTCTGAACCCCAATAATTTCAACATCCACACAATATTCTCCAAAGTTTTTTGTAAATTTTTATATTATATTTGGAGCAATAATGTTCTTTTCCTTCTGGCCGAGTGGAACGGTTCCCGAAATTGAGAAGTCTCTCAAAATTGATTCTACTTATCTGGCATAGACTCAATCCACTATGATCCTCCATAGCTATCTTTGATATTCTTGGAGTTTAAAGTTAGGTACTGACGGTTATAGCATAACATGCATACCTCAGAAGCTGTGTGTAACCGTTGTTAGTCCATGACCCAGGTTTGGATGAGTCACCAATAACTTGTTCTAGAGGATGATCTTTTGTCCAAATGTGAGTTGAGGGTTGTACTTGGTGGAAATTCTATACATTTGATGGTACTAGAGCCGTTGTGGATGACTCAATTTCCTCACGACTTGGAGGATTATATGGAACAAACGGTGCATTACATCAGTGTCTTCTTGATTAAATTCATCAACCTCTGATCAATAGATTTGGAGAAGTTTGTCGTCAATTTAGTGACAACAGGAGGAGCCTCATGCGTGTCAACAATGATTGAAGATGTGGAAGGTGAGTCTTCGTGAATAATGAGTCGGTGTGACCAGTCGAAATAGATGGTTAAATATTCTAAGACGATCTCTCATAATATTTCTTCAAACATAAGACTGAACAAATTATCCCAAAATCTTCTTGGATGGGGTAAGCATTGGTTCTTGCTGATGAATTATGATTGTTTTGAAGTCGTTGAAGTTTCGGTTTCTAAACAATCGTAGTTCAGAAGCCATAAGATGATGAGCTCCGTCAAACTTTTTGACATGAATAGTCTCCATTATCATTTTGGTTCGTCGGTTATAAATTCGAAAGCCTGTTGATGTTTTCGAATAACCAATAAACACACCAATGTCTGCTTTTGGTTTCATTTTTCCAAGATCATCTCGATCATTCGTTGGATAACACAATGAACCAAACACATAAAAATATAAATATTCTTTTTTGTGTGACCGCATACAGCTCATAAGGTGTTTTATTGTATCGTGTATGGATGATTGACCGATTTTGAGTAAAACATGTTGTAGCCACTGCTTCAGCCCAACGAAATTCAGGTAACTGAGAAAAGATAAGCATTGTGTGAGCAGCCTCAACAAGAGTACGACTACGTCTTTCAACTATTCCATTTTGCTAAGGTGTGTGAGCAATTGAAAATTGTTGCATGATGTCTAACTTTTCATAATGAGCTTTAAGAGTCGTGTTTTTGAATTCAGTACCATTGTCAGTACGAATCTTACAAACTTTGGCTTTGTAATTCAATTGAGCTTGAGCAATGAATTTCTTGATGATCTCTGGAGTTTCATCTTTTGAGCGAAGAAAATAAACCCATGTATATCTAGAATAATCATCTACGATCACAAGAATATACCTCTTTCCATTAATCGAAGCTACCCTCATTGGACCGCATAAATCCATATGAAGTAACTCTAATTTGGAATGATCACTTGGAACCAATTTAGGTGGATGAGAAGCTTTCTTGCTTTTCCCCTTTCACAAGCAGAACAAAGGTGATCCTTTCCATATTTGAACTTTGGTAGACCGTCAACCAAGTCAAGTCTGGTAAGATCGTTTATGGTACCAAAATTAAGATGTGACAGTCTTCGGTGCCATAACCATGACTTTGTTGAAGTTGCTTTGGACATGAGACAAACGGGTGAAGAAGCAGCCATGTCAGAAATGGAGATAGTATACAAATTAGAATCGCGTCCTCCTGTGAGCAAGTCATCTCCTTCCAGATTTCGTACGTAACATGTATTGGAATGAAAAGCCACTTCTAAATCTCCATCACAAAATTGTCCAACGCTAAAGAGGTTATGTCCAAGACCTTCAACATAATATACATGACAAATAGTGATATTGCCATGTATATAATCGCCATAGCCTGTGATTGCTGCAAAATTATCATTTCCAAAGCGAACGGTGCCCATGAATTTCTCAATGAAATTTCTCAATAGTGACCGATCACCCGTCATATGCTTTGAACAACCACTATCAACAACCCACAGAACGATCTGAACTACCTGCAACACAAGAAGAGACAACACATGGACAACTGGGCAATTTGACTACCCATTTCTTAATTGAAACCGATGGTTTCTCAGATGAACGAGTGTTAACAACATTCGTTTTTATGTTTACATGAGTCCAAATAACATTTGGTTGTGATTCAAACCACTTTTTCCAAATTTTACTTGTTTGAATCTTGTTCTTTATGAATGTGTTTAACGGTTTATCTAACAACTTTCTTTGCTTTATCCTAGACGTACTAGAAACCTTATCCTTAGCTTTTGATGCACTTTCTACATCAATCTTAGATTTGGAAACTATAAAAGTAGTATCTAGAGTCTTAGATTGTGTCTTTTTCTCAAAAAACCTAGTCTTAGGAGCTATAAAAGTAGTTTCTGGAGATTTTGGTTGTCTAGAATTAGTGGAGAAGGTTCTACGAACATTCGAACACACATTCAATTTATGCTTTGCAACACATTTATTATGACAAGGAATAAGCACATTTTTCATACAAGAAACACATAACAAAGTTTTCGCTTTAAAAGCATTTGCAACATCAACATCAATTACATTTTCCTTGTTCGGAATAACATCTGTTTGCTTATTTTTCCTAACATAAACTGCTACATTCTTTGCTGCTTTCTTAGAGTTATCTAAGACACTGTTGGTCTTGACATGTGAATCTCTACTCTTTGGTCTTTTAACACTAGATGTAGCATTCATTCCTGTAGAAGATAACACATTCTTAGTCTTGTTTGTTTGTGATTCTTGTTGTGTGACAACTCTGTACATTCCAGGGCTAATGACATTTGTGTTTTGATGTGTCCATGTTTGTTTGTTATGTGAAGTTTGTAAAGTGACTGGTTGACTCAACATTGTATTTCTTATGTTTTTAAAACAACCATCTTGCTTTGAGAATCATTTTTAATTAAGGGTGAGACACAAGAAAAGATTGAGAACCCATGTGTCTTTGTCAAACTAGTATTCCACAGACTTACCATCTTTTCACCATTTTTCATTCTAGCTTCAACTCAATATTTATCTAAAAGATTCAGATTCCTCGTAGCACGATAGAGACCATATGCATAAGTTTTCTCAAGGACATATCAATAACTCATCCATTTCCTTTGAGTTTGAGACCGTGTTCTTTTTGATTGAATCGAAAGCTTTTTATATTCCATTTTGGCTATATCTCGTTTTATCAAAGATTGAACTTTAAAATCCCAAAGGCACGTTCTCAATCCTCAGTTTCTGTATTCGAGAAATCCAAGAGAAATCAAGAGTTTTGAGTTTTTATCTTCGAGAACCTATTATGTTTTTCTTTCGTGTGCATTTTTAACTCAAAATCAACACTTTGTTTTCACATCTTAAATATCTTTCTCAAGAATTTTATTCTTGCTTTCAACCCCTCTTGAATCAATAAAGATTTCCCTTTTTGACTTGTTTCAAGGTCATCATGTAAGGACTTAATCAACACATCATGGTTTAACAACACACTATACTCATATCATTTTGGTGGGATGCTTCCAAAGTTGATCTTTCAACAAATCCAATTTGCTTTCATCTCATCAAGATAAACATCATTTTGCTTAAACGCATCCTTCATTTCTTTTATATCCCTTTGAAATAGTATTTGAAAGCCATCAAAGTAATCTAGTAATTCATTAAGTAGTGGTTTAACTTGGTCTCGACAAAAATCATTAAGAGTTATCTCTTCCGTTGATGTATAAAACATGCTTGCCCTTTTACTGTTCTGTTTTATCAACAGAAACAACTTTTCAAATCCAACTTTTATATTGAATAATCCATTGATCAAAGGTAACTCACTTGGCATTGATTTTGTTTCCAGAATCTTAACAAAGGGAATATAAGAAGATGAAGAACATGTTTGTTCAACGAATGATTCTTTTTGAGGAACAAAGTCATTATAAAGCGCATTTAATTGTTTGTAATCAATTGTCCAACGAATTTATGTTATTATCCACAGCAATTGAACATTCATTTTTTTATTCAATTTTTTGTTGACTTTATGAACGCATACCATAGAGTTTCCTCAGAATCTCTAACATTCAAAGGAATTTCTATATTACCCGTCCTAGATGCAACATATAACTTTGGACATTCTGAAATTGCTTGTCTGAGTGTATAAGGATTCGGATACCCCAAACCATGTTTTAATTGTTGATCATAAACAGACAATGGTTTTGGACCGAGCATAAACATTGCTTGTAAAGAATTACCAATTTTCAAAAACAAATCAACATTCTTTTTCAGTTTTTCCTCAAGATCAAGAATAGTATCATGATACTTATCCTCGTTTTCACTCATTTTTCTTTTTAAAATTAAATGTGATTGTTGTAATTCCTCATTTTTCTGTTTGAAATGTTTGACCTCTTGACTCAACTTATCTCGTTGTTTTTCGAGATCTCGAATAATATCTCGATCACGATACAATTGAGACTCAACTTGTTTTTGAACACGTTTTGCCCTTTCATCAGCTTCAAGAAATTCTTTTAGATAATTGTTATCCTTGGTTATGTTTTCCAAAACCCGATTCCTTACATAATCATTCAATCTGACTAGTCAAAGTCATATTTTGTTGTTGGACCTTTTGAGCAAATCTTTGTTGTTTTGCAGCTTCATCATATGCATTCCTGGCAAGTGTTTCTAATGCACACTGGTCATAAACATATATATCTTTTTCAACACTACCACTATTAAGCGCTACATAGACATGACGCGACTTGGGATCAAATTGAATATAGCTATTACTTTGATCATCATCAATGCACTAGTTAATAATTTGTAGTTTTGAGTTGATACATATGTTTCATCATTCTCATGGATGAAGATTGTACCTCACTTACAAATGCAGACTCATAGCTTGGCTCATCATCAGAATTTTGATCAGCTGGTTGAATTCTGGCCATTAAGCATATGTTTGCACTAAGTTCTTCAATTTCTTCCATCCTTGAAGCATCAGCAAAGAGAAAATTATTCTGCTCATCAGTAAGAATTACACCGGCTTCATCCTGTTTTGCCAACAACATTTGCTCCATGAAATACTTCAAATCACGAACCCTTGAAGTATTGCATTGACCCGTTGAAGTATTGCCTAGAGTCGGAGTTCGAACAATCCTTTGAACATTTGCAGTCTCATTTGTAGCATTCATTCCCTCAACAACTTCTCCTTGAACATAAGCTCGTCTATTATTTCTTCCAACATTACCAGAATTTCTGCTTTGAATATTCACCCTGTCACCTTGAACGACTGCTTGATTTTTGGTATTAGACGAAGCACGAAGACGATTGTTTGTTGGATTAGAGAAATTTTGAGTAATGGCTTTGGCAAGTAACAACATAGCAGATGCTAGGGGATCTTCAGAATGGTTGTGAACATCATCCTGCTCATACTCTTCATCATAATCAACTACAGATGAAGGATGTGTCACATAATAAGAAGAGGTGTTTCTGGAAGATAAACCCGTGTGTGCTACTAGAGCCAAAGGATCATGAGACTTTTCTAACTTCTTTGCCCTTGAAGCATTAACCAATTTCTCAAATTGCGAAAGATAATCAAAAAGATCATCGAACGAATCAACTGTCAATCGCTTAGCCAAACGAACTTGAGTCACACAATTACAACCATTCGGTGTAGACCTATTCATAAACTTTGTGTAACTGACCAGTTGAAACTTCATGTTGTTTCGTTCCAAATCATTCATTAACTGAGCAAAACGATTGTAGACTGAAACTAGTGACTCTCCTGGTTCAGCAACAAATTGATCAAATTCATTTGTAAACCGTGTTTCTCTGTCAACTTGGTTTTGTATAGTTCCCCTCATCAAACGTTCAACACGAGCCCACATTTCCTTGGCCGTCTTACAAGAATCCACATAATTGTAAAGCTCATAGAATAGAAAGAAGAATCATATTCATGAGTTCCATTTTCGGCATCATAGTACAATAAGCATCTCCTTGAAGAATCCTCTAAGTCTTGCAACCTTGGTATTATTGTACCTATAGGTGTGGATGTTTCCTAAACACATAAGGCCATCTTCTAGTGCATTTGAGAAGCCACTCCGTTTTTTCCCTCTTGGGCGATTAAGTACAATCTTTGAATCTACTCGCCCAAGTATGTAACTACCCCTTCAAGCATGGTGGCCAATTCTCAAACCGACATCAGCAAGGGATTGTTGGTATGTTTTAGATGTCGACATGTCTTAAAGATTCAAAGATGGATCTTTTTACCGCATAAGAAGTTAGATTTGTGAAAAACATCCAACACGATAACAAGTAGTCCAAATTCGGTAACACTGTTTACGGACAACAAGTAATCTGAAAACGAATACCCTTCTCGAACAGTACACTATCAAACTCGGAAATCTTTAAATAATAAACTCGGTAAACTTTAAACTACTCAAATTCGGTAACAATATTCACTATAAACTCGGTAAGCCTTAATTGTTAAAATCCAACAGTTATGAATTATTAATAACCACAAATTCGATGAAACCGAATTTTATGATGACTAGATAATCCAAGTGTTCTAAAAACTCAAATTCAATGAAACCGATTTTGGATTGCGAGTTTAGTAAATCTTGAAAAACCGATTTTTAACACTTCAAAACACGATAAAACCGTGAAATGAAAGTGTAAAATGACTTGTAAAGCTTATTACCGAGTTTATACTTAGTAAAATTCCCTATATCACAAATTCGATGGAACCGAATTTGTGAACTTAACAAACTCGATAAAACCGAGTTTAATACCGAATTCCTAATAAACGATTTTTGATAGAACCAAAAGATCGAATATATCTATTACACTGATATTTCGTACTGAAATTGCTAAATTTACAAGAAAAAGTCTTCCGAAACTCAAAACCACTCTACCGAGAATGCAACGCTTCAACCGAAAATCAAAACCACACTTCCGAGAATGAAAAGAACACTTCCGAGAACACAATAACGTCCAAAAACTCGAAATCACAGCCAAAATCAATCTCGAAACCTCAATAGCACCTACCGAATTCGGAAACCATAACTTCTTGAATCTCGGTCGAACAAAATCACGCACAAATCAAGCACTCTACTTCTCTATTGGCGATTGATACCACTTGATAGGTCACATGAATCTTGAATCAATCATATCAACATGTAAGATTAGAGAGAATGAGGGCAAGTGAAGGGAAAATTCAAATCAAATTATGGAGGGAAAATGAGAGTTAGTTACAAGAGCATCACCCTCTAATGAAGATTGGAGGGCTATTTATTGGCAATGGGAGGGAGGCTCCCCTTCCTTATTTTCCTAACTTGTCAATACTAGTCCCTAGACTTTGGTTATTATGCTATTTCTTACTTAAAGCATAATAAACCTTATTACAAGCTATATTAAACTAAACAAAATAAAGTCTAATGACAACATATAATAAAACCACATAATTGACACTTTTCCATAATCCTAACACTCAACACATAGTATCCATTGTGCTACAATAGCTCATCCATCATCCCTTGCAAACACTTTTCTTTTAACACTTTTTATTTTTCCTTTTTATAATATAAGCCGTAGCTTATACTTGGCTTATTTGGGCTTTTTGTTTCAGCTTAATTTTTACTAGTATTTTTATAAAAACCAGCATCACTTTTTACACTTTCTATAATTTTTCTAGATTTTTAGGATTAAGTTTGCTATTTTTAATAATTTTTCTTTAATAAAAACTTTAAAAATTCATAAAAAAATACAAAAAATAATCAAAAAAATAATTTTCTTTTTTCTAAAAATTTTCTTTTATCATTTTCTAGGCTTAGGTTTAAAAATTATTTTCGTAGGTTTAAAATTTAATAAAATCACTTTTTAAAGAACGGGATTTCGTCCCCGTTCTCGTTCTCCTTCGTTTTTAACTTTTATCACTCTCGTTTTAGAATTTCCTTAGCTTTTCTTTATTAAATAGTCAATTAGGGTTAAGAAAAATAGAAAAATAATTTTAGGATTAATTTTTTATAATTTAGGGTTTTTAATTGTCGCGTTTGCTTAATTTCCGTTATTACTTTTTTTCCTTTGCATGCTTAATTTGTTTTTAGTTGTAGAATTAGATTATCATTCCAAAATCTTTAAACCTAATTCAAATCATTGTCCAAAAACAAACGGGGTCTCAATTTCACAATTCTTTGGGTGAAACGACCCGGTAAATACTTATCGGTTTAACGAATAATATTTTTGTGTAGAAATTGCTACTAATCTTTGTCCTCAAGGATTTTTAGTAATTTTATTTATACTTATATATTATACGTATTATATATTATATATTGATTCTCAACGATCAATTCGCATCACAAAATTGACCAACCGAGAAAACATTGTGATTGAGACCTTCGACGTAGTAAACCCTGTTGATCGTAATATTTCCTTGGACCAAATATCCATAACCAAGAATTGGAGCAAATTTATCATTGCCAAAACGAATGGTACCCAGATATTTTTCAAAAAAATTGCACAACAGCATTAGATTGCCCGTCATGTGCTTTGTGCATCCCGAGTCAACAATGAATAGGACGAGTTGTACAATCTACAAGAGAATTAGAGGATGATGGAATACATGACAAATTGGATCCTAAAGTGTTTGTGAGTTTCAAGATATTTGTTATCCTAGATACATTATCTATGACAAAACTAACTCTTTTAGGCACACTTTCATTCCTAACTTTAGGTACCTATTTCGTTTTTGTGTCTTAGAAACCCGATAATATCCGATGGCATTGTTATGTTCATCCATCATTTCCATGCCTTACTAAGTTATTCTCATACACATCTGTATAAGACTAGATTTCTGAGTAGTAGATTCTAATGCAACAGTTTTCTTATGGGGTGTTGCAACAGATTTGTTCGCTTGACTTTTGAGTTTTCTAGTACTAATAGGCACTACTTTAGGCTTCTTGGTTCTAGCATTAACGTCATTCAAATATTTAGAAACACAAGCATCATGATTCAAATTAAACCCACATTTTCTACAAGTAGCACAAGCAGCATTAACATTTGAAGTTCTAAATGTTAAACTGTCATTACACACAGTTACAGACTTTGTTTGATTAGAAGTACTAGAAATCCTAGGGTGTTCTTCTACTTCAATCTTCTTAAACTTCACATGACTAGTGTTTGACACGACCTTATCTTTCATTTGATTGCTCCTAGGTTGTGGTCTGCTAACATTAGTTCTGTGAGCTACTCCTGTAGATGTAGACACGCGAGGATTAGTATTCCTAGAAGTCTGAGTCAACTGTGGTGCTCTAGTTTGTGTTGTACTACTTTCAATTCGATACATGCCTGGTTTAATCACATTTGTGTTTCTGACAGCTTGCGATGCTGTTTGAGGCAAATTCTGTGAAGTGACTGGTAAAGTGACTGGTTTTGATAAACCCTCTGACTCATTGGTTTTTGGAACCGACTTTTTCTTTGAAAAAATTTTCCTCTCAAGAGAGTCTGAAAAAGGAGCCGGTTTTCCTAAAACTGATGGTTTTGGAATCCTTTGAGCATTAGGTTGTCGAACAACAGATGGTTTATCAAACTTAGTTTCCACAGATTTTCCTTTGCATTTTTCAATGAGTTTCTTTAACTCACATATGGCAATGTTCTTGTCTTGCAGTTGAGCTTTCAAATCTTGTATTTCGAGATATTGTTCACGTTCTTTTTGAAATACATTTGACGCTGTTACTTTGCAAACTGTGTCATTTTTTATTTGTTCTTGACATTGTTGTAAAGCGAGTTCAAGAGAAATCGAGTGTTTTTCTAATTTAGCAAAACTTCGTAAAAGCTCAGTGTAAACCTCTTTACTAACAGATTCAGTTTGTTTCGAAAGCTTTTGTGCAAGACAGTCACATTCTTTGACTTTATGAAGATATAAGCATTGCAATTCAGTGTGCGCATCTAAATCAGATAACGAATGCAAATAAGAACACATAACATCATTAGACACACATTCTTGCAAGAGAATATCATACATGTTTGAAAATTCTGCTTTATCAGATTCAAGTTCGTCTACTTCTTTTTCAAAGGATTCAACGTACTTTAAATCAGCATGCATTTCTTGCTTAAGTTCATGAACAAATGCGAAACTATCATTTTGTGTCTTAAGGGTAAGAGGCATCAAACATGTCTTAATTAGGATTTCCATATCATGTGCAATTGGGGAACGAAAATGATCTTTTGAATGTTTTACCCAAGCTTGATCGAAAAGTTCTCTAAGATGATTTATGTTGTTTGTCATAACATTATATGCTTGTCTACTTTTGCTTATTGACTTGGAAACAGGTAAGAAATCGATGTTTTTGAAAATATTTGGTTTTGTTTTCACAAAAGATTTTCTCCACATTTTCTTCCTTACTTCATTTGCGTGTGCCAACTGTATTTGATATTCTTGGGTCGGGGGCTTAAAATTTTCATAAAGACTATTTAACTTTGTGTAATCATAGGGTTTCACTAAGTCTTTATTCAATTTTTCTTGACTCTCTCTTTCAAGAGTCAGTGTCTCTTCCCTATCGGGGATGAGACTGTTTGCAGGATCAGATTGGTCATGTGGGATCTCATACAAACATGGTATCTTAGATTGAGCCTTTTTAAGGCACATTGGATTAGCAAAGGTAGGTCTTCCATTAAATGTTGGGCATTTGGGTGCTAACATATGAATGGTCTGGATTGATTGACTTCGTTTGTAAACAATTTCATTCAAAAACTTTAATTGCTTTTCCATTGAAATCATTTTGTCAATATCTTTTTCTTCCTTAAGTTTCAAATCCATTATTACCTTTGTTTTATCATTGACAAGACCTTCGTAGTGTGACTTTGTTAAAAGGCTCTGTTTGACTAATTCATCGTGTTTCTCTTTGACAACTAAAATTTCGTAGGCTTTAAGTTTTAAACCTTCTTTTATGTCAATGTATTTTTGAGCTAATAGTCCTAGAGTTTCATTTAACTTATGTTCAAGTTTCTCATAGTCAACATTACGGTCATTAAAGGTTTTGTAATTCTCAAGCCAGTCTGTTTGTTTTGAAGTGCAACTAGACAACTATCCCGAATACTATTAGATTCCTCTAGAGTTCTACTAGTTTCCGCAAGAATATATTTACACTCAGTCAATTCATGAGCAAGTGTTGTGTTTGCTTTCTTTAATTGCTTTTGAATCTTTTTATTTTCATCGACATCAAGTTTCAAATTTGCAATTAAATTAGCAAGCGCAACACGCTCATCATCACATTCAACATCATTTTGGTCATTCTTAATATCATTATCACACATATTTGGTGAATCAGGAATGACATTACTATCACCCGTTTCCACTATACATGTGTTACTAATGGATTTAGATTGCTCAGAATGTTGTATTTCATTGGCAAACACATTATATCCAGTATCATATTGTACCTGTTCTAATGGCTCAGAACCAGTGCCTGAGTCTGCATTAGGAACCTCCTGGATCTTTGCCATATAGATGTAATGTGCTTCCATCTCTTGTTCATCAATATCTTCATCCGTGTCTGCTAGCCAGTCAGATTGCTCCGCTTGAAGTTAAACACCTTTCTTAGCTTGTTTACATAGCAACATCTTTTACTTGTGATACGTGGAGTCTTTAACCTATTTTGGCTTTCTGCATTCCTTAGCAAAATGACCAAATTCCTTGCAGTTGAAACACTGTATCCCAGACTGCTGCACTACATGACCACCTACAGTTTCCCTAGCCCCAGCAACAGTCATTGTCATCTGATTCCCAAACTGTTTGGACTGATTATTATTCTTGTATCTTGAAGTAGTATCCACATTCTTGTTTCTAGTGTTTGAGGAAGTTCCGAGGTTGTTGTTGGTAGGTTTGTAGAGCTTCTTGAAATACTTTACAATGAGTGCCAAATTTTTCTGCATTTCCTTAACTTTCTGAGCTTGTTCAGGATCACTGTCTTCTTCAAAAGCTGACTCAGATGGAGGTGTGATTGGTTTGGCTGTCTCTTTGCCTTTGTGTCTTGTAGTTGCATGAGATCTGGTTGGAAGTAAAGCTTTTGATGTTGGTGCAGATAATTTTAGAGACTTTGATGTTTGATAATATGGATCTTGATATGGTTGAGCAATAGTAACAAGTGCTAATGGGTTAGCATTCTTGGCTATTCTTTCTGCACAGAGTTCATTAACTTCCTTTTGATATTATTTTAGAATGTTAAAGAGCTTGTGATATGAAACTTCATCCAACTTGTGTTGTTGCTTAACAATTGTTACAAACCTTGACCATTCTGGTTGAAGTTGTTGAAGAAATTGAACATTGACTAGCATCGTAACAACTGTCAAATTGTTTCTTATCATTTCATTCAGTAGCTTGTAAAACCTTGTGTAATATGACTCAATTGTTTCTCCATCATGAGAGGTGAATTTTCCAAACTCCCAAAATAAGTTTGTCTTGACATCTTGAATGTTGAGTGATTCACCTTGTTGTAGCCTTTCAATGGCTTCCCACATTTCATGAGCTATCTTGCATGCATCAACAGTTGAGTATATTTCATCTCCAATTCCAATCAATATCAAATGAATCGCTTCCTTTTTTGATTCAAAATGAGCTTTGTTTTCAGGAGACATATTCAAGACAGTCTCAACTGTTGTTCATTTAGGAACTGCTAAAGAATTATCTGTTACAGGTACACCTGGAATTATGACAGTAGTAGGAGTGTAAGGACCTTCGAGAATGAATTTCTTCAAGGCATCACCATTTGGTCTTGTATCAATGTATCTTAAGAATCGTGATCGCCATTGTGCATATCGTCCTGTTGCAAGCATTGGTGGACAATCCCTTGAACCAGCTGCCATGATGTTGTTATGCATTTGACTGTCAGTTGTGGAAGTTAAGATTAGAGTAGTCATGATGAATGATTATTGAATTATGAAGTAAAAATGATTGATAGATCTTAAGTAGATGTGTTGTGTTTGAAGTTGTGGTAAAATAAATACAATTAACGTCCACAAGATTTTACAAGTCTATGATTAAAATCGAGAAAAGAATTGAGTCTTTCACGGGATTTTAAAAAATTAATAAAAAACTGTGAATGTAAATTGATTGAGATTAAGGTTTGTTTGTGTTGAATTAGTTGTCTTTTGAGTCCTTGTGATTGTTTGTTGTTATGGTTCAAGTTGTTTTGATTAGACAGTGAGTAATAGATTCCCAAATTCAGTCACTGTCTAATCAAGTTGTTTTGATTAGACAGTGAGTAATAGATTGTTTGTTGTTATGGTTCAAGTTGTTTTTCAGGAAATTAGGTTTTCAAAACAAGGGATTTCAGTGGCACAACTCGCTACTTTGAGAATAATTGTGCAGCATAACGTTTGGATATGAGCTTAGGAAAAGGTCTTCAATTTCCTGTTAACTCGCTAAGATAACTCGCTACTGTCTTCTGCTAACTCGTTGTTTTGGTAAAACTTGGGCAGCATAACAACTCGCTAGAACTAGAGAATTTGTCTTCAAATAAACTTGTAACTCGCTAGACCTTGAAACCTGTAAGTCGCTAGATTTTGAAACCTGTAACTTGCTAGATTTTGAAACCTGTAACTCACTAGATTTTCAAGTCTCTAACTCACTGGACTTGTTCTTCGTAACTCGCTACTACAAGCTGCCAAGGATGTCACTTTCGAACAAGTACACACGTCGTTTTCCACTTGTTTGTACTGTTCAACTTTAAGCAAGCAAACAAACATACCTTATGGCAAACCCGTAACTCGCTATCAAGAAATTACCTAACTCGCTAGATTGAAAAACGAGTTAAAACCACTTTTTGAACCACAATAAGCCACGAATAAACTAAAATAAGCTATAAAACTGCAGAAGACACTGCTAGGGCTTGATACATAAATGAAAGTACACTTCTTTTTTAGTTTAAGCCACTAACACAACACGAAACTTGATGTTTTATACCAAAACTTTCGAACAAACCAAAAAAATAACCAAAAACAACAAAAAACTTATGTTTGATTCTTGAAATAAGCACGTATAAGCTATATAAGCTAGTGAGCTCAAGCTTTACACCACTTAAGAATCAATAAACCAAAGCTTAAACAAGCCGTGGGCTTTTGTCTCAAATAAGCCATGAAAATTTTTAAATTTTGAGCTTGTTACCACAAAACAACCACTAATCTACCCGAGGCTCTTGATACCAAATGTCGGAACCAAGAAATCACTTCACTTCATTACTGAAACCATGGATTATACAAGAAAATAAGAAGAAAATAGGAAGAATTTTAGATAAGAGTTTAGTGAGAGAAAGTAGAGAGAGAAACAAGGAAATGGGAAGTTTACTTGCAAGACAAAAGTTTACAAATGAACCAACCACCTCTCCTTCCTTGGAGAGGTGTATTTATATTTCTACGGGCCGGGCTCGGGAATACTTGGGCTTTCGCCTGATACACGTGATCGATTAGCTTACATAAGCGATCCCGTTTACCCGATCTAGCCTGTTACAACGTTACTTAATTAAAATGAATGAGACCTAATATTCTTAATGAATGAACTTCCTTGTTCGACTCAATATTTTGAGGCTAACAATAACAACTCCCGAGTCTTGCATATACTACACTCCAACGGTTAGGTACACTGTCTAGGGAGTTGTAAAACTTCTTGTGAAGTTCACAACGACCGAACATACCATGCATCCTTTTTACCTTATGTTATGCAAATATTCGTAATGTGTTTATATTTGTTTCTCGCGTCCTAGATTGTATGTATGCTCATGTATACCTTTATTAAAATAATAATAATAATAATATAAATATGTAAAAATATTTTTAGTTTGTTTGTGATTGAATATAGTATTTTTATTAGTTCTCTTACTTGTTTGGGTATGTTTGTTTGCATATTAATATTATTATATATTAAAAAAATCTAAAAAAAGTTAAAAAAAAACTATAAAACATAAAAAAATTTGTTTCTTTTTAATCTGTATGTTTGTGTTTGTCTGTGTTTTTGAATGTGTTTTGTTCCTAATTAATAAAGTGCAATTTTTTTAAAATATATGTTCTATTATAATAAAAACCGCCGCATATTTGTTAGTGTGCGGCACACTTGTATCAATTTTTGCCGCGCTAGTATTTTTGAATTTTTGAAAAAAAAAATTAAATTCGATGTACGCCGCACTTTCTTTTAAGTGCGGCGCACTTCTGGTCTGCCAAAAAAAAAATTGTTTTGTAAATTATTTGTTTTAAACCTTAAATAATAAGTGTGTGCCAATTATATGTTTGTCCTTGAATCAAAAAATTCAAAAAGATTTTATTTTCGCCTTTATTTTTGCTTTCGTATGTGATTTGAAAGTTTGAATAATACTACTTATTATATTTACTTTATATATTATTCTTCATTTGGTTGTGCTTTAAGTACGCTTGTTTTTAGTAAATTATGTATAAATAAAATTTTAAATGCGAAAATTTAAAAATATATAATAAAAAAAATTGTTCTCGAACTTTGTGGGTGTGTTCGCTAGAAACCCTCACGACACTATAACTCGTCCACTCGGGAAACTGAGGGGTTTAAAGGCTTGTTTCATATGCTAAATGCAACCGTGGTGGCTACGAAAGTGCGCTTTTGTAATATTTTACGATTTTCGTAGTTCTGTTTATTTTGCAGATTTAATAAAACAGGTGGAGCTTGGATTGGTGATAGTCTTACACTTGGGGAATTGACATTTGGATCGGTATAATAGTGGTTGAATTCACATACTTGTGATGGTGTTCCGTTTTGCGTCATATCCTTCAGAATTCAACCGAGCACTTAAGAGCCCTAGGAAGTCTTGTTTCTCTTATTTTTATTTTTCCCGTTATACCACTTTTAAGTTATTTTCTAATTACAGATATTGCTCAACTTAAGTGTGGGGGGAAATAAATTAGAAACACAAGACCCATTTTAAATTATTAACTTTTGTTCGCCCTCGATAATCTATAAATCTAATATTGTTTTTAAATGCTTTTGTCACTTAGGTTAATATATTAGAATAAAACGTAGTAGTAAATAATAAAGTTTTGAAACCAGAGATGTGTCCCGATTGATAAAGCAGATCCGACTCGGGATTGATGACATTACTTGCGCATTTATAACCATTCTAGTAAATATGTGAGGATTTTGAGCCTATTATTATTAGCATACATCTTTGAGGCTTAATTCCTTTGTTTATGAGTGTGCTGGTGATTTATTGATTCTAGAACTTGTGCTTGATAATTATTACGAGACCGTAGTGAGATCACGTTAGCGTGATATAGGTATTTTTATGTGATAAAGAGACAACTTAAGATTTAACCAAATTAGCACATCTATTTAACGCACTATTTACTCTTTTAGCTAATTATGGTGATTAGCTAACCACCCAAATAAAAGCCTTTTGTAGCACTCATCTTTAGTGCTAGATACCCCTAGTTTAACATGTTGAGCCATTCTATTCATTTTTCTTGTCCAGGAAAAAATAAAAAATACAAAAATATATAACATTTAACCTAGCCTTACCCCTTGTCGAAAGTCCCAATGGTTGGTTGCTAGTTGCTTGGTATGATTGATTGATTTTTGCTTATATTTTGTTTGCGCTTTGTTATAAGTGTTGTGCCATTTTGATGAAGATGAATAGTGCACGCTTCGTGTTTCGTATTTTTGTGGTGTATGCTTATACTAAGTGCGAGGGAATTGTTAGTTATGTGAAATGGAGAAAAAAATGATGAAAAAATTAGAGAACAAAATGAAATGAAAAAAAAGGTTAAGTCTGAAGATAAGTAACGAACTTACAAAAAATTCCAGTGTTAGGTAACGAACTTTAAAAATTACCATTATAACACATGAAACTTTTAAATTTTGTTCAATATAGGCAATAACGATTTAATTTTGGAAGGGTTACCGGTTGATACCGGGTAACCTTCCACGTCACTATATATATATATATATATATATATATATATATATATATATATATATTTGCCGGTTAATAACTATCAAACCCACCCCTTTTTTTAACCCGACCCACCAAATTTCCCCTTTTTCTTAACCCTAACTTATTATTTCTTTCAACAAAAAAACCAAAAAACAACTAATCCTCGCTAATCCAAAATTGGAATAAATGGATAAAAGAGTACCCAACAAGAATCGTTGTATCACAGTTAATCTTTTCCACAAGGGTGTTTTTATTGTGCCTCCTTTTCAATATGCACATTCAGATGAAAAGCAAATTACTGATATCTATTTTGAAGGTATGTCATTTGTTTAATTTCGTGAAGTAATTAGAAAGTTGGTTCAAGGCCCAGTTGCTAGTTTGTATTATTGTAAAGTAGGCACTCCATTAAGAATTGGTATTAAACCCCTTAAAAATGATTCAGATGTTGACCTATTTGTTAATTTTGCTTATCAAAATAAATGGGAAGTTAACTTGTATGTAGAGCATAGTATGATGCTTTAGATATAAGGGACCAATGGGAAACCATGGCTAATGATGGTAATGAGTCTAGTGATGCTTATTGTTCTAGTGATGAAGAAGACTTAAGTTATGTTGATTTTCATACAGAAGTTGATGACAATGTAGTCATTAAGACTGTGACTACCAATGACCCCTTTCTTAATAAGTTGTGTGATGATAGTCCTTAGTTTATTGATTTAGTAGATGAACCTATGAATGAAAATGTTGAAACAGTTGTAGAAGACACAGAAAACATAGATCCTGAGTTTAATGTTAAGCAGGGAATCAGTTATATAAGACAATGTAGTCATTAAGACTGTGACTACCAATGATCCCTTTCTTAATAAGTTGTGCATTGATAGTCCTTAGTTTATTAATTTAGTAGATGAACATGTGAATGAAAATGTTGAAATAGTTGTAGAAGACACAAAAAAAATAGATCTTGAGTTTAATGTTAAGCAGGGAATCAGTTACATAAGACATGATCCAAATCAGGATTGGGATAAAATAGAACCTGTACTAGGAATGAGGTTTGACTATCTTGAACAACTTAAAATGTGTTTAGCAAATTATGGGTTAGCTAATGGGTATCAATTATGGTATTATAGGACTGATTGGAGGAAATTGCTAGTTTATTGTGGTAGGGATGTGAAAGCAGGTAGATGTGCTGGGTATGATAGTTTAAAAAAAAGAAAAAGAAAGAGTTGGGTGAGGATGAAAGCTTAAAGGTTAATAAAGTAACCACTAGGAGTAGATCAAAGACTGATGAAGGTACAAGTAAGTCTCCAAAGACTCAAGTGAAAGCTATTACCTCTGGTAAGGGTTGTTTTGAGTTACCCAAGTGGACCAAAGGTAAGGTAAAAAGTGACAAAGTTAAGCCAATTTGTGGTTTTAGATTGTATGCTTCTTGAATGTCAATTGAGCATTCTTTCCAAATTAAGTCCCTAAAACCAGAACGTAAGTGCTCAAGGAATTACAATGAGTTCTTTTAGTAACCTACAAATGATCGCACAGCCATTATGCCGTAACAGCTATATTGCATACCCTTTCATTCCTTACTTGAAGATGAAAAATAGTATTAGGGAGAAATTTCTTATCAATCTCAGTCTTGGACAGTGTAAGAGAGTTAAGCAAAGAGCATTATTTGATGATGAAAGAGGATTAACAGAACACTATAGGAGGTTGGCCATCCTTGATTCAAATCTAGGGTCCACATGTAGACTAGAGGATGAAGAGACCGAATCTGGTAACTATTACTTTAGGAGGTTTTATGTCTATTTTAAAGATGTTAAGGAAGGTTGGCTAGCAGGTTGTAGAAAGGTGATTGGATTAGACGGTTGTTTTCTAAAACATACTTGTAGAGGGGAGTTACTGGTAGCTATAGGAAGGGATGAAAATGACCAGATGTATCCAATAGCTTGGGTAGTTATAAAGGTTGAAAAAATGAAAACTGTTGTTGGTTTATATCTTTGATACTACAAAACCTAAATTTATAGAATGGAGAGGAATCATTTGATCATGAACCATACAACAGGAATTTGACTACTATTGATGCAAATGTGCAGACTCAAGAATCAGTTGCAGCAAACATGAGTGACAAGGGTGAAATAGGGTTCAGACTAGGTAATTTTCAACCTGGAAAAAATTACAAGTCTAATGCAAAGTTAGAGATACCAAGTGAAGAGCCTATTGCAGCGGTTACTCCAAGTGCATACAAAGGGAAGCAACATGCAGAACCTAGTGAACAACCTGATCTTCAACCACAAGCCAAAAAAAGAGGATAAAAAAGAAAAGCACCAGCAACTAGTGAAGAGGCTCCATTGAGAATCATCTTTCACAAGAACAGGGGTAGATTAGAGAGGATCTTTAATCAAAAGATGAAGAAATCTGGGTTTAGACCAGATAGGGAAGGGTCAACACCAGATAAAGCCTTTTCATTGATGTAGCTTTGGGAAGGGTTTTATTTATTTGCATTATGAACAAATGGGATGTTTAAAAACTAAACTTTTGTAGTTAACAATGCCACTATAGCTTTGACTGTCTTTTGTATGTTCAAAGGCTTATGACAATGTGCTATCCAACTATGGATTATCCCCCACATGCTTTCATTAATATATGTAACTTTTCCTTATTCTTGGTTAACTACTTTATTCTTGTTGGTATCATTGCAAGTGGTCCATGTACACATTACAAAATGAGACAAACATATATCAACAACAGATAAATGAAAGCCCATTTTACTGATAAAGATTGTACCAAAATACAAAGATAATACAACAACATACAAACTGATTAACCAAGCTTCAAAGTTAGGCTTTGAGTATTACAACAAGGAGTAAAGTATGCCAGTAATTGAACATGTTGACTTGTAAAAAGTCAACTGGTACAAGACTTGTTTTGTTGGTTGTGTTAAACTTTGAAGCCGTTTCTTCACGCATTATCTCTCTTGATGTGGATCCAAACAACCATTTAAACCACTCCATTTCACCACCACTCTAACCACCACTAGCACCTCATGAATATACCATGCACTACTGATTTACCACCATTTCCAGACCTCAAACACCACTTTTCCAGAACCTAAACACATTATACCACAAGGGTTAGACGATTTACACCAAATCTCTAATTCATTCACTATATTAAACCCGTTACCAAACATACCATTTGACGATGTGTTATTGATTTCCAGCAGGGTCGTGATAGCCCTTCAGGATATTCTAGTAGGTATGGATGTTGGTTGTTTGTAGGAGTAATTAGTTATTGGTTTGGTCAAGATGTAGTGTTCATCATTTGTTTTGGCAATATGTGAAACATGATATAATATTTGGAAGATTTTGCTATGACTTTTGAATATATATGTTTATGAATTGGATGTTATCTTTGCTTGGATCATTGTTTATCTTTTGGTATATCATTGCAATTGAAATAGGCTGAAAGGGTTAATTGTCTTGATGTATTTTGAACCGTTTGTCTATGGCGTGTTAATATCATACTTGTGAGAATTGTGTGGTAAACTAATAAACAACCCAAGTAGAATTATGTTTAATACCCTTCCTTATGTTGACCGACCGGGTTAGAATAAATTCATATGTATGCATATTTGATATAAACCATTATTAACGCGCTCGTAATAATGTAGTATATAGGCCGAAAGGATTTTATGTCATTATTGGTAGATATGCTTGTTATTATGATTACCCGTCATATATGACTTGTATTCTTTGTTTATATAAATTTTTGCTCTATCTATATATATTATTTTACGTGGATCATGCCTTGTTTCATGCTTGCTTAATACACACGTTTTGGCTATTTGATCTATGACAATCATTTAGCTTTGTTACTTGATAAACAATCTACAAATTGCAACAAATCTCGTGGAACGACCTGGACTTACCTAATACTACACTAGATAGGGTCTACTTGCCCGAATGTTGGGTTTTTAGTTAAAATTGGTATTTCTAGTTATTATAAATTTAAAGCTGTTAAAAACACACATTAGGGCGTTAGGAAGATTCCTAAATTTTTGGTCTTGAGGATAGTCGGAACCCGGTAACACTTCAAGGGCACATGAAACAAATTTTGGGTAAGAAACGTTTTCTACCTAGACTTGGCCATGAGCCTGGTTACGTAATCACTGAAAATGATCTCTCCTATGTCGATCTTAGTCCCTGTGAGGAGACAGAAGACTATAAACTATTGAATGGAATTCAATTATTAAGTGGATGAGTAGTTCCCGCCAAGGACCTGAACGACAAATGTCAGCAGGATCCTTCAAGCCACAGGAAAGGAAGTCTTAATCACTAGGGTTTTTTGTACCAGTGCCTCATTTATGGCAATCTTTCCTAGTTCAGCTTTAACAACCTTAGGGGAGGGATGAGCAACATAGTCGCCTTTGTTATAATCAAGCCATGTGGATTCACAGAAGGTTTTAAAGTCTAAGGTCAATGGCTTTTAGCCATTCTTCACAGAGAACTTAATTATGAACTCTTTAAGAGGACGAACCTTAGAGTCATCTTCTGGTAGGTTAGGGTTTTCAACCACAGCAGTACACTAGAACTCCCTCAGATAGTTTTGGTATAACAATGTTGGTGTTTTCATAAAAGCCTCAGCCAAAAAGCAGTTTATTAAGAATTTGAAAATATTTTTATAGGCTGGGGCACTTTGTGGGTAGGAGAAATTTCCCACAAAGTTGTTGCATTGAAATTGAACTGATTTCACAGTCATATCACCACATTTAAGGGCGTATTTGATTGCTTGGGTTGCTGCCATTTTAAGTTTGTTTTGAAAAAGGACGATGGCAAATATCAAAACCAGATGGTCACAAAGTTAAATCCAACTAAGATCGTTGCCGTGAAATTTTGATATGTTATCAAGATGGATGTTCACTAAGATGGATAACTTAAATTGCTGACGCGTACTTGACTAAGAAACCTGGTTTGAAATGAGATCTGTTATCAAGAAAATAAAGAACACACATAACTTTTGGTGAGAGAAAATTTTTACAGGGCTTCTTTTGCTTAAAATTTGTGTGTGTTTTTCTTGTTTTGGATGGGTATTTATACCCAAAAATATTTTGAAAATAGTTATGAAAATGGTTTGGTATCCGTATTAAATGTCACCACCAACAACTATCACTATCCGTCTTTTATGACAATTGTATAACTGTTATTATCATGCACTTTTTGCAAGTATGACGTGGGGATAACGGATTAGGTGAGAAGTGAAAGGATGTTTTAGGAAATGATATTATTTATAGGAGTGAGCATTAAATTCTTAGTGGGATGTTTGAGTGTAAATGGGAGAAGTAGGACCTATGACTGTTGAATAACAGTTAGATAAGGAATATTTGTTCCTTATTTAATGTGTTCATTCACCAACCTAAGACATTAAGTAACTAAGGACTTAAAGAAATTAGTTACTTCATTTGATATGTTCCTCAGTGTCATGGGAATCATATTTACTTTTAGTAAGAAAGTTTCAGGGAGAGAAGACTATTTACACTATACCATGATTGATTAGGGAGACTAGTCAATCATTGTTAAGTATGCCTAACTCAGCTTTTAGTCTAGTGAAAGTAGGTTCATCCAGGGGCTTTGTAAGAATATCAGCTAGCTGATACTAAGTTGGGATGAAATGTAATTCAATATCTCATTTTATGATATGGTCCTTGATGAAATGATATCTTATATCAATATGCTTGGTTCTGGAATGAAGGACTGGGTTGTTAGAAATGGCAATGGCACTGGTGTTGTCACAAAAGATGGGTACCATCTTGTAATGGATGTCATAGTCACTTAGTTGACTTTTCATTTAAAGAGTGTTTGCACAACACCCCGCAGCAGTAACATACCCAACCTTAGTAGAGGACATAGCTACCGACTGTTGTTTCTTTGCATTCCAACAAACCAATTTTCCTATAAGAATTTGACAGGCACCTAAGGTGTTTTTTTGTCCATATTGAAACCAGCGTAATTTGAGTCTGAGTATCCTTTAAGATCAAATCCTAAGCATTTTGGATACCATAGACCAAGAGATGGAGTACCTTTTAGGTACCTGGAGATCCTTTTCACAGCAATGAGATGTGATTCTTTTGGATTGGCATGATATCTTGCACATAGACATGTTGAGAATTGGATATCAGTCCTGCTTGCAGTTAAGTACATTAGGGACCCAATCATTCCTTTGTATAAGGTCTCATTGACTGGGTTACCAGCAAGGTCAGGACCTAGGTTATTTAGAGGAACCATGGGTGTCTTTACCGGGGAACTATCAGAAATCTCATATTTCTTCAGTAAGTCCCTTGTGTACTTTTCTTTACAAATAGATATTCCTTTGTCATCCTGCTTGATTTGCAGTCCAAGAAAGTAAGATAGTTCTCCCATCAGACTCATTTTAAATTTCTTTGTCATCAGTTTCTCAAACTGTTTACAAATTTGTTGAGCCAAATATGATGTCATCTACATACACTTGAACAAGCAGGACATCTCCTTTAGATCTATAGATAAATAAAGTGTTATCTATTCTTACCTTGACAAATTTATTTTGAATAGGAAAAGTAGACAGATCTTCATACCATGCCCTGGGTGCTTGTTTCAGTCCATAAAGGGCTTTGTCAAGCTTGCAGACATAGTCAGGGAACTTACTACTTTTAAGGCCAGAAGGTTGTTTCACATAAACCTCTTCTTTTAGTTTTCCATTCAGGAAGACATTTTTGACATATATCTGTAAAACTATGAAGTTAATGTATGTAGCAAAGGCAAGGAAGATCATGATGGCTTCCATCCTTGCCACTGGTGCAAAGGTTTCATCATAGTCAATTCCTTCTTCTTGACTAAAACCTTGAGCAACCAGTCTTACTTTGTTCCTGATAACAGTTCTTACTTAATCTTTCTTGTTTCTGAACACCCATTTGGAGCCAATGGCTATTTTTCCATAAGGGAGTGGAACAAGATTCCAAACTTTGTTTATATGGAATTGGTTCAGCTCTTCTTGTATTGCATCAACCCATCTTTGGTGCTTCAGTGCCTCAGACACCTTTTTAGGTTCTATCTAAAAGAGAAAGTCAGCAAATATACATTCACTAGCTGAGGCAGTTGTGAGTTTGGCAGCCATGCTTCTTGTAAGCATGCCTTTACCAGGTTCACCAATGATATTCACAAGTTTAATGTGTTGATCTCTTGACCATATATCCTGAGCAGCATGATATGAACTTGTTGATGCATGATGGGTATTTTGAGATTGAGGTACTTCAGGGACTGAAGGTTTAGTAATAGGTAATGAAGTTTTAGTGTTGTTCCATGAAGGTTCTTCAGTGGGTTGACTATTGATTTGTTCATTTTGAACTTCTTGTTCTTGAGTCCCTTTAGTGTTTATTAGGTCAGGAGGGCCTTCAACATCCTTAGTGTGAGGTGTGTTTTGCTCATTTGGAGTAATCGTTTCAGGGACATGAGTGTCTTGTGTGAGTTCACTAAGTGAATGACCATGAGGAATGATGTAGTATGAAATATCATAATTTGCTTGATATTATCTAGATGGGTCATTGATGTGTCGTTATGAGTAGGTATTTTATGTATCAAGTTTTACTATTTATTTTATGCCGACTATACCTAAAACAACACTTTAACGGGCAGTGTACCCGGTCGGTGGGAGTTTCGTGGTAAGTAGGGTGTCAATCACTAAGAGCGAGAGCGTTAATATCTAATCTATCAGTATTTTAGTTATCTAAGTTAAACCTAAAACTAATGCAAAAGGGGGGTTTCAGCTTGAGAGACTGGCACGGTTTTGTGTATCTAACCTAGGGTTTTGATGACAAGTTAAGCAATAAACACACACAAGAAGATGAACAAACGATAGAGGAGCGGTCAAGAACTAATGTAAGGAAAACATATCAACCATGAATAATCTGATAAAACACAGGTTTGTTTAATATTGCAATGATTGACTTATCTCGAAGGGCATATCATTCCTAGACTTAGGCGGTACTTCTTCCTAAGACCTAGACTTGCTAATTCAGTCACAATTAGACGCATCCGCATAAAGCAAGCATTCGTTGATTATAATCTATCTTAGGAGATTAATAATGGTGCTCTTACTAAACCCTAGCTCATTGAGACTTTACTCACTTACTGCTTAACGGCTCTTTATATATTAGGAGTCCACTGTCCGAGTCCTTACCAATGGAATAAGAACGTACTCGTTGATACCAAGATCACCTTATGGCTTAACTAAGCTCACTAAACTAAAGGTAAGGATAGGTCAATATTTGTGATCCTATGATTCTATATATATAAATTGCAACATGGAGAGCTATCTCAGACTCTTAGCCTACGCCCAAACAACACTGAAGTTGCAGCGCATTAAATATGTAGGACTAGACCCAGTTGAATGATAGGTCGCATACTTAAGCACGTAAACAAGTATCATGTGATAAACATAATCAATAATTCAACGATAAATTAAGCAATCAAGATAAACAAACCAAACATTAGATCTTCATAAACATGGCTGATACCTAAAGGTATCAGCCGATAGTCATTGTAAAAATACACACGGTTTGATATATGAACGATTAAAATAAAGAAACCTTAATCGAACGCGTATTCGGTTGCGCGAAGATTACAAGAGTTTTCCTATGTTCTTGAGGCTCTTTTCTGACCTTCAATGCTCCTTTATTCGTCTCTTGGTCGACTTGGTGGTTTAGGGATTCACTTGCATCCCTATAACTGAGTTTAGGATCATCTATTTATAGAGTCAGGAAACTCGTTGATACGTCGTATCGAAAAATATGGGATACGGCGTATTGGGGATTTCTTAGAGTAAGGACCACGTTTGATATCTTCTAGAATATTTTACTACTATATTGTGAATATGGCGTATTCATGTCTCCTGGATACGGCGTATTGGGTCTCCAATCCTTCATGGTTATTTGTAAAGTGTCGGGACGGATACATCGTATCTTTTTTATGGATACGGCGTATTAAGGTAAAACCAGTTGATTCTTCTTCGTTGACCAAAGTATTATATATGGCGTATCGTTGATGTGGATATGGCATATTCTTCAAAGTCAGGCAATGGTCTTTTGATTCGTCAAAGTCTTGGATACGTCGTATAGGTCTAGAATAATACGGCGTATTTTCTGTCAGATCAGTAGACTTTCTCAAACTCTTTGTTTATGCTCTAAAATGCGTGCCTTTTAGCATAACTTCACCAAGTACTCCATAATTACTGCAATTCAGAAATATGAACAATTAAGTAATAATTCTTTGCAATAATTATACAAAATGGGTTAATTACATGAGATAAATGATGCTATAAAATAGACGTTATTTGATGTCATCAAATATCCCCCCACTTGAATCCTACTTGTCCTCAAGTAGCATTTAGAAGTTTATAAAAATGTATCCCTAAGGATATTTTCTGTTAAAGCATTTATTTGATCTATTTAAGTACACAACCAAACACCTCACGAAATAGGAAGATGAAAATACTCAAATCACTCAACTAATCTATGTGGTAACATGTAACTAATTCGCTCAATTGCTCGGTCGTGACGAGTGTTCTATCATAAGCTTGGCAAGGATATACATCTCCGCCGCTAAAGTTAAGGAGTAACAAGTTTATAAAGGTAAATATGGGTTTGTATGATAAGGCTTAGGGTTGATCACTCTAACTAATCTTTATCGATACCAATATTCCAGGATGGCGACAAAGACCACACATACACACCCGTAATGACGGGATAGACACGTGGAACTGCTCACTCCCACCTCGAACAAGCTAAAGAGTAGGAAAAGTATAGTAATATAAGGTATGGATCTTATAACTTTCACCAATAGTAATAAACCAACAAGGCAGTTGAGACATGCATACATGGCCGTAACGATGGAATAGACATGCACGCTCGATCATATCCTCATTCGCGTAAAATCCATGGTTAATGATTAGGAAAGGGAAATAAATTGTTGTTAAATAAAAGTTACGAAACAAATACACTAAGTCTAAAATACAAGTTGCTAGACACTTTTTCCCAACTGTTACCATGATAAAGACACAACTATTTATAACATCTTGATCATAGATCAAAAACAACAACCAAAGTTGGCGTTCCCGTAACGGTTAACTTCCCAAACATCCCATACTTTATATACTTTACAAGGCAAGTGGAGATATCTTCCACTTTATACAATACTCTACATCATCGCTTTGTATCAACGAATAATCGATCCTTCAAAATGATTCCTTCAGTCTTTGCGAAACGATTATCTTTAAACTTTCTTTCTCTTTTTTGTTGCGATTTTTCTAATTTTTTGATTTTTTTCACTTTTTTTTAAACACTATACTACGAAACTCGGTGTAATTTCACCATATTCACGATCATAATAATCCGGGATAATTCCTTCGATAATTCTTCATTCTTCAGACGTACCATTAATTGCGATGGTAGTAAAAATACATGAGTTTTGACTATAATATACATTCCCATTTGCGATGTGCAAATTTCTTCCAACCGTACCAAAATAGACACAAGACTCGGGAAATACAAACTTTACACTTTAAGCAACTAGCAACTGTAAAATAAACTTAATCTAACAGGATAGGCTAAGGTGTAAAGGTGTAACGAAACAAATAATTGGTGTAGTTCCTAAAGGATTGGCTCTACGGGTTGTTCTAGGGGTATCTTACTCTTAAAGTGAGAGTAAACAAAGGGTTTATACGGGGGTTAACTAACCAGTGTAGTTAGTTAATAAGCAACATGTAAAGGTGATTTAAGTGTAATCCTAAAATTTACAAATTTAAACAAGTTACTCCATCTAAATCCATAGTACTTATCACTGCGGTCTCGAATACATATACCAAAAAGCCAAGTTTATAGTCGACAACTACATCACCAGCACACTCATATTTTGTGGAATTTGGGTAAACATTTGGAAACGGATAAGGTTAAATCCTCACAATATCTAACAAGGGTTATTGTGTGCGGGTTATGTATCAAGTAATTTCATAAAAGTATGCTTGAATTTTTTTTAAATTTGAGCATAATTTAAGCATTTTAGTGTGAAAATTAGGACAAGTAAACATTCTAATTCCATCCCCCACTTGAATTATACAACGTCCTTGTTGTATAGATAAAACATTAAAAATACAGGAATTAAAAAGAATTAGAATGAGAAACTCCCCTGATATTTGCTCGGTAGATTCTTCATGTAGCGTTTATGAGCAAGAATGTGTGTGCGAAAGTGGGTCTGAATCCTAACACGAACAGCACACACAGAATTCCAGAAAATAAGCAGTCCACTAAATCTTTTCGTTCAAAAGGTTCATGTATTAAGCATAAGAAAACAAGTGCAATTTCTTTCTTCGTGTATTCGCTGGTTAGACTCGAAATAAAATCCTAAAAACTGTACAGGAAGTCGATACGCCGTATCCATACCCCGGGATACGCCGTATTGATACCTGTGTCAAATACGCTGTATTCGTTTAACGAATACGCTGTATCGATTGTGCTGAAAAATAAAGACTGGATAACGTCCAGAAGGCTAATACGCTGTATCCATGGGGTTTGGATACGCCATATAGACAGTCTGGGAAGACAGACTCGATAAAAATTGAAAATTACATTTCGGGTTGTCTCTCAGCAAGCACTTTTGTTTACAGGCTAGTCTTTAAGTTAGACTTGCCCCAATTTACTCCCATCCTTATAAAACAATTTGGGGTCGAACGGGATGCCAAATGGCACATACAAATTCTTGATTAGGAAAATGAATGACATCCCTTTGTTAAGATGATTCCAAGTCATGATATTAAAATTTAATCCCCTGATAAAAGTTTCAGTTTTTAAAAATTTATTAGATATGTCATGACTTGTTTCCAAAAGCTTATTTGACCCATGTGCATAGGCACCAACATCGGTATTTATTACATCAGGTAACGGTTTGACAGATAAATCCCCTAAAGAGTGTTCAATATCGACTTTATCATCATCATTGTCCTTATCCGATTTTGAATCATTGGTATAATTACGTTAAAAGGAAATAGATCATTAAAGTTTAAAACATTTTGTTCCTCTTCATCACATTCGGATAACGATGTTTCATCTTTCAAATTAAATTCATCGATATGTTGAGGGTTTAAAATCGGTTCAGTTAATAAATCTGATTTAGACGTTTGAGCATTATTGTAAACAATGGCTGGAATTCATTCTCAAAATCTTTAAATAAGTCTAAATCATCAAAACAACTGACCATAGGCTCGGGTGACAGAAACGAAGGCATATTGACTTTTCATTATCATTTTCTGAATCCGTTTTCAAATCGTTGACAAAAATTATTTTATAGGAAAATGAATTTTTATCATAAATTACCATGTAATCTTCATCGTCGGATTCATAAACGATATTCTAAAGTCAATTTCATTGTTATTAAGAGAACTTACCGTAGGTTCACATGAGAGTGTTGCTTCATATGTTAACATGTCGTTAAAGACTATAGCTGGGAATTCAGTTTCAACAGATCCGAGGTCGTAAATGTCTTCATTATCCTAGATCTTATCATATGTAGCAGTTTCCCAGTTATACACCTTACAACGCCTACGAGCTTTTTCTTCCTCAAGCCTGATATACTCCTCCATAGTAATGTTGGGGTCGTCCATTTTAACCTATAATAAATTCGCTAGGAAAGAAAACTATCAAATAGCTTAATACGCCGTATTTAGTGAACTGAATACGCCATATTAATGATAGAGTCGAATACGATGTATTGGTTTAAAAAAAATTTAAACGCCGTATCCAATAAGGTAAATACGCCGTATTGAGTATTTGACTCAGAAAGTTATAGTGAACTTTAACAATGCAGAAAAACACACAAACACACAATATGCAAAAATATACAATGCAGAAAATTAAACATGGGTGTGAGGTGTGTTTTGCTCATTTAGAGTAATCGCTTCAGGGACATGAGTGTCTTGTGTGAGTTCACTAAGTGAACGACCATAAGGAATGATGTAGTATGAAATATCAGAATTTGCTTGATATTGTCTAGATGGGTCATTGATGTATCGTTGTGAGTAGGTATTTTATGTATCAAGTTTTACTATTTATTTTATGCTGACTATACCTAAAAACAACACTTTAACGGGTAGTGTACCCGGTCGGTGGGAGTTTCATGGTAAGTAGGGTGTCGATCACTAAAAGCGAAAGCATTAACATCTAATCTATCAGTATTTTAGTTATCTAAGTTAAACATAAAACTAATGCAAAAGGAGGTTTTAGCCTGAGAAACTGACACGGTTTTGTGTATCTAACCTAGGGTTTTGATGACAAGTTAAGCAATAAACACACATAAGAAGATGAACAAACAATAGAGGAGTGGTCAAGAACAAATGTAAGGAAAACGTATCAACCATGAATAATCCGATAAAACGCAGGTTTGTTTAATAATGCAATGATTGACTTATCTCGAAGGGCATATCATTCCTAGACTTAGTCAGTACTTCTTTCTAAGACCTAGACACGCTAATTCTGTCACAATTAGACGCATTCGCATAAAGCAAGAATTCATTGATTATAATCTATCTTAGGAGATTAATAATGGTGCTCTTACTAAACCCTAGCTCATTGAGACTTTACTCACTTACTGCTTAACGGGTCCTTATATACTAGTAGTCTACTGTCCGAGTCCTTACCAATGGAATAAGAACGTACTCGTTGATACCAAGATCACCTTATGGCTCAACTAAGCTTACTAAACTAAAGATAAGGATAGGTCAATATTTGTGATCCTATGATTCTAGATATATAAATTATAACATAGAGAGCTATCCTGGACTCTTAACCTACACCCAAACAACACCAAAGTTGCAGCGCATTATATATGTAGGATAGTTGAATGATAGGTCGCATACTTAAGCACGTAAACAAGTATCATGTGATAAACATAATCAATAATTCAACGATAAATTAAACAATCAAGATAAAGAAACCAAACATTAGATCTTCATAATTATGGCTGATACCTAAAGGTATCAGCCGATAGTCATTGTAAAAATACACACGGTTTGATATATGAACGATTAAAATAAAGAAACCTTAATCGAACGCGTATTCGGGTGCGCGAAGATTACAAGAGTTTTCCTATGTTCTTGAGGCTTTTTTCTGACCTTCAATGCTTCTTTATTCGTCCCTTGGTCAACTTGGTGGTTTAGGGATTCACTTGCATCCCTAAAACTGAGTTTAGGATTGTCTATTTATAGAGTCTAGAAACTCGTCGATACGCCATATTGAGCAATCTAGGATACGGTGTATTGGGGATTTCTTAGAGTAAGGACCACGTTTGATATCTTCCAGAATATTTTATTACTATATTATGAATACAGCGTATTGATGTCTCCTGGATATGGCGTATTGGGTCTCTAATCCTTCGTGGTTATTTGTGAAGTGTAGGCACGGATACGTCGTATCTTCTTGATGGATATGGCGTATTGAGGTAAAACCTGTTGATTCTTCTTCGTTGACCAAAGTATTATATACGACATATCGTTGATGTGGATACGGCGTATTCTTCAAAGTCAGGCAATGGTCTTTAGATTCGTCAAAGTCTTGGATACGTCGTATAGGTCTAGAATAATACGGCGTATTTTCTGTCAGATAAGTAGACTTTCTCGAAATCTTTGTTTATGCTCCAAAATGCGTGCCTTTTAGCATAGCTTCACCAAGTACTCCATAATTACTGCAATTCTTAAATATGAACGATTAAGTAATAATTCTTTGCAATAATTATACAAAATGGGTTAATTACATAGGATAAATGATGCTATAAAATAGATGTTATTTGATGTCATCAGTCATCTTCTTAAAGAAATTCATCAGGAGGATATCTAGATGAAATATCAATTCCAATTTCATCTACTGAGGTATTTGAGAACCTAATGGCTTCCATACTCTCATCAAAAGTAACATGATATTCTCCTTTATTTGTTGTCTTCTTGTGTTAAAGACTCTGAAGGCTTTAGAGACAAATGAGTATCCAATGAAGTATCCATCATCAGCCTTTGCATAAAATTTACCTAGGTGATCCTTGTGATTATGAATAAACATAAGGCATCCAAATATATGAAAGTAGGTGATATCAGGGTTCCTTTTGCTAAATATCTCATAGGGTGTCTTATTATATCTTTTGACTATAATTGATCTATTTTGAGTGTAGCAGGCAACCCTGACTGCTTCAATCAAGAAGTGCTTAGAGAATAGAGAGTATTGAGCCATTCAACATTGTTCGAGCAGCCTCAATGAGAGTTCTATTCTTCCTATCAACTACACCATTTTGTTCTGATGTATAGGGAGAAGAGAAGTTCTGAGAAATTCCTTTCTCATCATAAAAAGTTATCAAGTTCAAAATTTCTAAACTCAATCCCATTATCAGTTCTGATTTGCTTGACCTTTACATCATTTTAGTTTTCAACCATCCTGATAAAAGACATTATCATTTCAAGTGCCTAACTCTTCTTCTGAGAAAGTGAACCTATGTGTACCATGATTACTCATCAACAATGACTAGGGTATTCTTCTCATGATTAATAGACATTCGACTAACTGCTCCAAATAAATCTATGTGAAAAAGATGCAGGCACTTCCTAATTGAGAAGTTTTGTTTAGTTTTGAAAGAAACTCTCTTATGCTTTCCTTTTTTACATGTTGAACATGGTTTATCCTTTGAATAAACAATTGAAAGAAGGCCAAGAACTTTGTTTTATTTAGAAAGTTTTTTAATGTTCTTAAAATTGAGATGTGATAGCCTTTTATGCCATAGACAGTTTACACTCTTTGAGGCTTTGGCAAAGAAGCAGGCTCCATATGGAGTTAGTGATGACATGTCAAGAACAAATACATCATTTCTTCTTGGGGCTATCAAGACAATTTATTTGTTAGCATTAAATATTGTTCATTGCTTATCATCAATATCATCAATCTGAACAATTAATTTAGCATCATAGTGGTCTGTATGAGTGCATAGAGCTGATTGATGCTAATTAGATTGTATTTAAGACCATTTACAAAAGCTACAAGAAAACTATACCACCATAATTTATTGAACCATATCCCTTAGTAATGCAAGATGAGTTATCACCATATACTACCTTAGGACCTGTTTGCTCCACATATTTGTGTAGATAACTCTTCACACCAGTCATACTCCTTGAGCATCCAATGTCCAGGTACCAAATGGGCTTCCTGATGTGTCTCTGTACAAATAATATACTTGGTTAGTTTCTCTTGTGAACCCACTTCTTTTTAGGCTCTCTGGCTTTAGTAGCATGGATTTTCTCACCTCTCTTAAAATGCTCAAAATCATTATGGTTAGTGGTTAGTGGTTGAGTGCACATTGCTTCCACAAGTAGTGCATCTCACACCAATAGAGGACTGAGAGGACTTAACTAGTACTCCTCCTCTAACATGAATGACACGAATGTGTCCTAAGATTAAATGGTCATAACTTCCACATATTTTACACTAAGGGTAATTTTGAAAATCATCAGGATAATGGTCGTTAAAGCCACAATAAGTGCATGGTGGGTAAGGCTTTGCCTTGGATTTTAGGATCGTTTAGAAGGTGAAGCATACTGATAAGGCTGTGCCTTGTAGTTTTTACTACTTTTTAGTGATGCAACATACATGTCATGATTTAGGGTCCTATGATCCTCACTTTTTCATTTCATGCAATAGACAGAGTTGAATGATTGGTATAATGACAGAGGTCATATTTTAGCTTGGGTTTCTAAAGGGGTTTTAGTCTTACTGGTTTGGATGAGTTAGTGTTCTTGCCATTTGGTTTACATTTATGACTCAATTTGGATGAGTTGACTTACTTAGATGATTTAGATTGTGGATTTACATATTTAGGTTCTTGAATCTTCTAAGTGGAGTTAACCTTTTCATGTATTAACATTTGAACTAGTTTAGTCAGTTTATCAATTTTAGATTCTTGGTCGTTGATTTTAGTTTCAGTAGGAACTGAAGAAGTGACTGGTTGAGTATCACAAACAGTGACAAGTCCTGAAACACTCTTACTTGAAGATTCTTGTGTTTCAGGCTTTGTTTGTTTCATGGTACCCAAATCAGGTCTCTCCCTTGAAGAGTGATCTTGGTAAGTCAATGGCATTACCTTAGAGCTTGGAGAAGCTCTCTAAAGATGTTTCAGTAGAGGTAGAGGTGTTATGGTTTCTGATCCTGACTCTTTGGAAAACTCAGGGTCAGAGGGTACCTCAGTGAGTTGTAGACACTCATTTACAACTTGACTTTTAGGGACTAGAATTCTTCTAGTGTTAAAGTTTGGAAGTTTGCTATCAGGGTTGTGTCTCTCAACCCAGTCTTTTGATTTTGGAACCATTTCATGGTCATAATCCAGGGAGGCAGGTATGAAAGACTTTCTTTAATATCATTTTTGGATGATGATTTAGTGAGCTGTTCACCACCAAGAATTTTTTTTCTTTTGGCTTGGAATTTGCTCACTGATGCATTGACTTACTTTCTCAGAATTATTTAACCACTTTTCATTGACCTTTCTTTCTTCCTTCAGTTGATCTTGAAGAGCATGATTTAACTTTGTAAGTTTAGTGTTTTGAATTTGAAAAGTAACAGCCTCAAGCTTTGCTTGTTTTCAGGCAAGAAGATCATCTCTACACTTATTTAATTCAAAAACAATTTTTGTTATATTTTTATAACAAGTTTAATCTCTGCTCTTCAACATACTTGAGGTCAATGTTTATATATTTTAGATAAGTCTGTCAATCAGAGTCCTCATCCAAAGGGAGAAAAATATTTACCTTTTTCATGGTGATGTCGATCCATTCACTATTACAAGCATGATTCTTCCCCACAGAGAGTTCAGCATCAGCTAGAGCCATTAGTACCTTGACTTGTGTCATCTCCTCATCATCGTATACTTCTTCCTCGTCACAATCGAACATTTCAGCAACTAAGCCTTTGTTCATTGACTGAAAGGGCTTTGGAGACTGAGAAGTAGAGGGACGAGCCTCAAGGAGTGCACACTTGGCTTTTATCTTCTTGTATTTAGCCTTATAATCCTTTTGAACTTTTGGTTCATTTTGACTACTCTGAGCATTTTGGGAAGATTGAATGAGTTTTGGTATAAACTTGGGTTGAAAATATTTTGACACTGAAGTGGAGTTTGACATTGATGATTTATAGGAGGGTACAGACATTTTAGAAAAACAATCTCTTGTAAAATGACCTTTTTGCTACATTTGTAACACTTAGTGTTTTCATTTGCTTTTTGACTAGAAAAATTGTTTTTCCTTTTGATAAAATGTTTTGAATTTTCTAAAAGGGCCCTCTCATGAAACTCTAACTCTAGGTCTCTGAGATACTCCTCACTGGATCTCTCATCAGCCTCATCATCAGAATTTTGTTAGAAATCCTGAATAATATTGTTAGAAAAGAAGGCAGTTGATATGGGAGAGTCTGAGGGTGTAGTAATCAGGGCCTTCTTGGTCTCAGGGAATCTCCTTGAGATTAGGTTGTCTTCATATACAAACCTCCTATAGATATCAGCAAGGTCAAGGGTCTGAGTGTGATTGGCATTTCTAAGTCCCTGAGAGATACTAAGCCACTTCTTAGGGTGACTTTTCATGAAGCCCACATTGATTTTGTGTTTAGACAGTGCCACACCATCATTGATAAGTTCATTGAGTAGGGTCTTGTATCGGGTGTAGGTTTGTGAGAGACTCTCAGAGGGTTTAGCTCTGAAAGTTTAATACTCAAGTTTTAGATCCATGATCATGTTTTCTTTGGTATCAAAGAGACCTTCAAAGCTGTGAACCAAGTCAGTCAATGTAGCTTTAACTGTCTCACAGCTAATGACTGGGTCCATTATATCATCTGGTAGACATGATATAATGATGCTTTTAAGGCGTTGGTCTTGACTGACCACCCTCATCTCATTAGGGGTCCATTAGGACTTAGCTTTATCGGCACCTTTAGCCGTTATAGGTTGGAAAGGACCATCCTTAATACATTGAATGTAGTAGGGTTCCATTCCCATCAAATAGCAAAGCATATGCTTTTTCCATTTGTTAAATTCTCCCGGCTCTAGTCGAGGAGCAACAACAGAGTAACTGCCTCCTTTCTTGTCAACTAGCTAGGGTACATTACTTATAGCAGCCATTTAGGATCTAGGTTTTAAAAACCTTGAGCAGATTTAGGTGATGTTTGTTTATTAAGAGGCTCTGAATTTAATTCGCACATCTGAATCTGAATATTCGATAGAAAAGTCTGAATTTGAATAAGTGGTTGAGAAATCTAAATCTGAATGAAATAAATTGTTTGTTTTGGTAAAAATGTTTAGATGTGTTAAACTATAGTTTTTACAATTTAAATATAAAACAATTGCATTCGCAAAGAAAAAAACTTCATTAAATAAAAAAAACTTTTATAATTTAATCAATTTAAAGTTTGAATTGAACCTCTTAAAGCTATGAACTAAATAAGTCGCGTTAGAAATGAGATGTATGAGTCCGAAATTGTACTCTTTAATTTGAACAAAATATTAGTTGACACATATTATCTTATACACTCATTATCTAACAAAACATATGCAATGATTTTATTTAATAATTTTAATACAAAAGACAAAAGGTGAAACAAGAAAAAAAAATTAAGAAATTAAAAAAAAATCATAACAAAGTAGAGAAAAAATAAAAACAAAAAAAGTAAAAAAAAAGACATTAAGAGGTGTTAAGACACCCCCTCCACATCTAGTTCAGTAAGAGGTTTATGCCTTTTACTGCCTCTTAATGATCAGAAAAAAATAAACGCTCTTAACACTGCTTGCCTCTTACTGCCTCTGAATGATTTGAAAAAAACAAACAGTCTTAATGACCCAAATGTCTGACCACATCTGAATGAGTCAGATAAAGATGCTGTTAAGAGGCATTTCTGAAAAAACAAACACCACCTTAATGAAAAAGTTTTATAAACCTTCTGCTCTGATACCACTTGCTGGTCCCCTTGAGTTAGTTAACAAACACTATAAAATTGAGATAAACTAACTCATGGCTTAAAGTAATGTAATGAAAATCAGTTTGGACAAATATAAATGCAAACAAGTAAAGAACACAAAACTAATTTTCAACGTTTAATTCTTATAAATTTATTAAGAACTATACCTCATTGTTTGCAGAACAATAATGAGGATTAAATGACAGTGTGTGTGTGTGTGTGTGTGTGTGT